>JAKCPI010021004.1:0-46754 GCA_023213315.1 Euborellia annulipes
TAATGGTAATAATGAACTGGAAGAAATTTTGACTCCCAAAAATTGGGTATTAATAATTATTGTCTCAACTTGATCAAAAAATATATTCAGTCCTCACTCGAGAATAATATTCATCCTCTCAAAGCTACTGGTTTCGATCACCCTGCCGTGAGAAGAGAATGTCGAGCGAGTGCATCGATAAACTCAATTTTATTGGGCATTCAGCTGCGATGGCCCTGACATTAGTAAATATACAATTGACAAAACAGCAACAAATTGAGAACACCAGCCTCCCTTCAGATCTCTTCACCGTCCGAATCAAATTTCAAAAGGTTTTCTTTCCGTTGATTTAAGACCCAGCAACTCTTTTGGTCTTGGAGGCTTTTTTATTTCTTCATATATCATACATTCCGCGAGTCCATGCAGTTTGAATGTTCCAAGCAGGAATGTGAGGGCCGCGTGTGCCCGATCCTTCAAGATGACCTGATCTCTACGGGAAGGGTCTTGCATGTATTTTTTGTTAAAATATATTCCTCTTTTCATTTCTTCTTCAATTAGTGAGTTCGCCAAAATAAATTTTGTAGTCTCTCTCTTTTCAGATCCCTTCTTGTTTCCCTCATGCTCTGGTACCCAAAAGATCACATCGCTACCTTGGGACTTCAAGAAGATCTTAATGACTAAGCTCGCCATGGACGCCACAGCTCGGCAAAAGCGTTGATATGAAGAAAATCGTCGAATCACCTTTAGAGAAGTTTTTATTGATGTCGACACCTCTTTTGATTCGTGCCAAGCGATTTTAACGAATGTTTTGAGCATGAGACGGGCGTCAGCGAAATTTATTCCAAAAACCGAGCATCGCTCAGAAACTTTTGAAAGGCCATAAAGACTGCATCCCTGGAAGAGCTCAAGGCTATTCCAAAAAGGGCTTTGAGGATTGGAAAAAGCGCTGGTAAGTGAAGGGCATTACTTTGAAGGGGACAACATAAATATTGAGGAATAAATAAATATTTTTTGATAAAAATAAAAAGTCACCTTACTTTTGATCACACCTATACGAGAAACTTTTACCTCCCTTTATGTAAGGGCAGGGAAGGGGGGACAGAAGGGAAAAGAACAAGAAAAGAGAGGGGAACGAGAAAGGGTCGGGAAATAGCAGCCAGGTGAAAAAAGCGCTTCGAGAGCTAGTCGCACCCATCTTCAGGGCACGTAGAATTGTCAAAAATAAGAATAGGTGGTATGGTACTGCATGTTATTATATTTTCATATTTAAACATGTTTGTATTATTTTGTATTGTCATAAAAGTGTGCAAATATACAAAAACTATTCAACAAACAACTATGCGACCGAAATTGCATTAAAACAGCAAGTGATGTATTTTTGACAATTCCACGTGCCCTGAAGATAAGTGCGACTAGCTCTCGAAACGCTTTTTGTTCACCTAGCTGCTATTTCCCGGGGAGGCTCCCATCCTTTTCTTCTAATATTTTGTTTGCAAAGACCTCCTTCACAAAAAACATTTAAGGGAATTTAATGCAAAACAAAATTGTCTGTTTCTTTTAGTTTGGACCACTCTTGAAAATTTCGTTTTCGTGGAATATAAATCGATTCAACTAATAAAATATTTCTTTCATATTGTAAAAAAACAGGGAATGAATTATGGAAATTAGAAGTAAGAAAAATAAAAAATCATCGTATAAAAAGATAATCTACAAATTGATGTTATTTAATAAAAAGAAAATATTTTTATTTAAAAATAAAAAAAAAAATGAATAAAAATAATGTTTATAACTTAGCATTTGTGACTCGTGAATGATTGAGATTTCTTTTAAAAAATAATTAAGAAAGATTAGAACAAGAAAACAGAGTTAAAAAAAAACGTTTTCTTAAAAATAATCTTCCTTCTTTTCATTAAAATTTCCCTAAAACATTTAATACTGATCTATATGTGTTTTCTAGTGCGCGATGAAAGAGTTGGTTTACGACCAGGAGAACCAGCTCTTCACTTGGGTGGGGCTTACGGGTGATGATGACGTCGTTGGCATCGTTGTTGTCATGGTCGCTGAGGAAGGTGAAGGTGAAGAGGGCGGCGGTTGGACTTCGATCTTCTTATTCGTTTCATTTTGCATCCGAGATTCGTATTCACGTACATCGTTTATTGTCATTCCATGCCATTCGTCAATCCAGGCAAACGCCTGGCGATGGCCAACGAGAAGGATTTCCCTGATCGACTGAGATAAAACAAATTAAGGCCAAGATTATTAAGGGGGTTCAGGAGGTAGAAGTTACGCATGTTTTTCCCGAGAAGAGAGCGTTGTGTGTCCTCAAAATTAAGCCAAAAAAACATCTAATATAAAAAATTTGCCAAGAGATGTCAGAATGGTAGCTAATAATATTTAAAGCATTTGGTTGATTTTCATTGATCTTTTAATAATCAATACTTTATAAATGTTATTATATATTATGTATCTTTTATAAAAGCATAAAAATATATAAATATAGGCAGGGCCGCAGACAGACTTGACGGGCCCCGGGGCTACTTACTAATACGGGCCCCCCCACCCCCCCCCAAAAAAAAAGTTTTTTTTAGTATGTATTGTCGCCTTCATGCCAACAATTTTTTACACAGTTTTTGACACAACTTTTGAAATATAATAGTTTTACATAGCTTACAATATTTATTTAAATAAAGTTAATTAACAATTTTTCAAAATTTCCTAAACAAAGAGTTACAATATTTTATCGAGGCCAGATCCGGACAGAGGATTTCCGGGAGAATCTGGGGGTATGGAAAATTTTTTTGAAAATTAGCCACTGAAATCTGCGTTTTTAGCTATCCTGAGTCGTGAAAAGATTAAACTTGATTTTTTTTAAATTGAAATTTTAAGATTTGAGCGTAAAGGGCCCGGGCCCCTTGAGGAAAAAATTTCAAGAAAATGATTTTTTTTTAATTGAAATTTTAAGATTTGAGCGTAAAGGGCCCGGGCCCCTTGAGGAAAAAAATTTCAAGAAAATGATTTTTTTTTAATTGAAATTTTAAGATTTGAGCATAAAGGGCCAGGGCCCCTTGAGGAAAAAATTTCAAGAAAATGATTTTTTTTTAATTGGAATTTTAAGATTTGAGCTTAAAGGGCCCGGGCGCCCCTGAGGAAAAAAATTTCAAGAAAATGATTTTTTTTTAATTGAAATTTTAAACTTGAATATTATTTTTAATAAGAATTTTAAGGTGGAAGCGCATTGGGCCCGGGCGCCCTCGGAGGGCCTGGGCCCCGGGGCTATAGCCCCCCTGTCTGCGGCCCTGAATATAGGGCCAGATATAGGCTAATACTGTATCTGCTGTTAGACTAGCCTGCCACCTATTGCAAGAATGCGTAACTATTTGACACATAATTTTTAAATATATCTACAAATCTTATTTTAAAATTTTCTTAATATGTGATTAATAATAACAATAAATTCATTTTTAAAGATTATTGGAACAGAGGTTTGCTGTATTTGCTTGATAACAAAAAATAATTTCCTTAATTTTTTAATAAGTCATTAAAAAAATTATAACTTTCTGTCACAAAAATCCCTTATGAACATAATTTAAATAAATTATTATAGGAAGTCAGTGACGTCATTTAGGGGATCCCCCTCCCCTCTAAGAATGGTCTCTAAATAATCTCAGATGGCGAAAAATACCTTAAATTTAAAAAACTCACATTGTCGGATGTGTTTACACAAAACTTTCATCTCTCATATCTAAATTAAAATGTTTTTTAAATATACCTTCAAATTTTTTAATTTGATGGTATTTAGCTATTTTGATACATATGTAACTACGATTCTTATATATATAACAAAATTATTTTCCTTTTCAAAAAACATCCTTTTTGTATTTATATATATTGTTGAAGGCTTCCGCAATTGGGTGTATGCGAAGATGAGGGATTTACTCGACGTTTTGGCTCTCCTTTTGGAGTCATTTTCAAGAGAGGGCGATTAGGAGATAATGGTGGGGGTGGGTTGTTTGTGGAATCGCAGTCTTGCTGGCCCCCAGGTTTGTTTAGTGGATGCTTCAGAGGTTTGGGTTTGTCTCTAAAATCTAGAGGAAGGTTGTTTGTGTGTTTGATTTGGGTTGACTTCGGGGACTCAATTCGCCTCCCCAAGACGTTGGTGTACTCCTCAGAGGCTCCAAAAGAAGAGACGAAACAACTTAACCCGAGAAAATTTAACTCTCTGCATATACGTATATGAGATAAAATCTAAACTAAATGGTCTATTCTTACGTTTTTGCGGACTTGCTATTATATTATATATAGTAAAAAACGACCAAAAAATATTTCTAAAAATATACCTTGATTCAGGGGCGTATATAGAAATTTTTTTCGGGGGGCCCAAACTCAAAAATTTTTCTGAGGAAAATTTTTTTTTTAAGAAACTATACTTTTTTTTCACACGAAATTTTTTGAGGAACATTTTTTCTATTGCGGAACCAAAGTTGTCCATCCTGCGGAAAAATTTATTGCGCTGATGTCTGTATATCCTCATATATGTATATGTGTTTGGGAAATTTCGGGGGGGCCCCCTCGGCCCCCCCCCCTTAAATACGCCCCTGCCTTGATTGTTTCTTATCAATTTCCATCTAAACATCAAGGCAAACGAAAATATGGAGTCCTTCATCAACAATATCGGATATAATTTTGAGGATTAATGCCAAAGTTTAAATGAGAAAATGAATGAGATGGTAATTGAAATATGGTAATATATAAAATGATTTGTAAATTAAAAATTATCTATTCAAAACTCAAATAGACTAAGAGAATTTGATATTTACCTTTTGAATTAAGTCTTCAACTTTGGTTTGTAGGCCCCAAACTTCAAAGGAAACTTTGACTAATTTATAGGAACACATAATAGGAAAAGTCGAATCTTGCCATCCTTCAATTAACGGCCCTCTGCCTGTTAATTTTGATTGAAAAAATTTCAAATCCTAAAATAAATAAAAACTGAGTTAGTGACTCGTGCACTCATAGATTCTCGGAGTTTTTTGCTCCTATTCTTTCTAGTTGCATATGATTTGAAATATATGCAACCATTAACCCTGTGTGATACAAAATATCTGAGAAAACTTTCGAATTAGGTCAAATTCTTATTTTCTATTTATTAAAAAAATGCAAAAAATTAAGATAGATAATAAGTCCAAAAATATTGTAATTATGTCGCTCTATGTGTGTGTATATATATATGAACAGGATGATTAAAACCTCAAGGCGTTAGATCGATCTATTTTAACATGTGCTGTAATGTATGTAAGCATTACATGCTAATAAGGATTAATTAAAAGGTTATTAATTATTATAAATGAATGGTAGAAATTTTATCTAAATATATTCTTTATTCAACTCCAAAATATTCTAATTATTATCAAATTTTATAATTATTTTATTTACTTATATTTTTACATTACATTTTTCTATTATAAATTTAATTCAGAACATTAGAAGTCGATCAAGGTCATAAGCCCCCTCCCCGCAACTCAAAGGAGGAGGGACAAGCGTTTGCGCACCCCTCTGAGTGAATCCAAGCGACGCCACAGACGCAACTCAACCCTTTAGCATTCAACATCTCGTTTAAAGTGTGCACCTAAAAATAAATAATCACGTATTAATTTTATTGAAAACCTCAAAAATAAAACTTCAAATCACATTACTCACCTAAGAAATACCTGGCCGTGTTGTCTACCTGGCGTCTCTCCAAACACGACCACGGCAATCATCTTCTGACTCCAGGGTACAGACCCCAGTGTCTACACAAATCTTCTTTCAACGGTACCAACAAGATAAGTGCCAACCCTTTTATCCCCATCGCGACCCATGTGAAGTGATGTTCTTTTAATTAAATAATTTTCATCAAAAAAGCGCTTAACTTTAACTTTAAATTACTTATTTCTTACTTAGAAATCGAGCTCGTATAATTACTTTCAATTTAATTTTTAAGATTAATTATAATATTTCAATTAAATAATTCTATTACATAATCTCTTAATTACTCTAATTAATTAATTAATTCATAATCAATGCGAAGCAGATAAAAATACTCAACCACAATAAAAAATATATTTGAATCTTGTAAAACAAACAACTACATATTTTTTTTAATTAAACTTCCTAATTTTTAAAACTAATCTCTTTCTATTTATTCCATTCCCAAATGAATATCTCTAAGAATGTTATAAGGTTGTGTGAATAATTAAATGCACACTCACACCCCCAACCAATATAACATAATAGTGCTTCTCAAATCCGTCAACCAGAGAGGTACTTTATTTAACAAGTATTTGCGGAGCGGTTTTCAACACCAGATTTTTATCGCTATTTTCTTACTCGGTCAAACTCGAGGTAGAGTTGAAGAATAAATCAAGAATTTAACTCTAATTTCAAACCTTGAGTTTAATCGTATAAGAAAACATCTGTAAAAATACTGTAATTTAAACAACGAACGAAATTTTTTATTTTTAACTGAAATAAAATGGCAGCAAGGGATAAAATCAGATAAAAAATAAAATTTTTCAACATCTGATTTTCGTTTAATTTGTCCCCATTTCCAATTTTATTCGCGTCCTTCCTCAAGAAAATAGTTGTTAATGTGCGCGTCTCGAAAAGCCGTTATTAGCCGATTCAGAAGCTGGTTACCCAAGGCGGCAAGAGATGGGGTTAGTTCTGCCCATAGGGAAACAAGCATTTCATTTGAAAGGTTCCAGCAAATTAATTAAAGGCAAAAAATTAATTATTCTTTATCACAATGATTACTAATTTAATTATCTATAAGATATAGAGGGAATTTTTTTAAATCCCTTTTATTTAATGTGATTAATCTAAAAAAAAAATTTTTTTCGAAAATCAAAAAAAGGGCTTCTATAAGTTGTATATATTTTAAATAGCTTAATCAGCACCTCGAGACGCTCACCTTAAGGGGGTCCGGAAGCGAAGGTGTTACGCAGGTTTTTCCCGATAAGAGGGCGTTGTGTGTCATAAAAAGGATGTCCAAAAAAATCAAGTAATTCAAAAATTTGCCAAGAGATGTCAGCATGGTAGCTAATAATATTTAATGCATTTGGTTGATTTTCATGGATTTTTTAACAATAAATACTAACAATAAATACAAAAAATTAAGTTTATGCTTTTAATAATGGGCCCCCGAGTTTGGCGAAGTGCCTACCTCCTATACCAAACGTAGCGGGTTCGGACTCAGGCAGTCCGAAGATTTTATTTAAGCCATTTGGATACCAGATGGCTTAAATAGAAATGCCTGAACCCCCAATATATATATTAATTACAACGGTTATCGTCTAAATTCTTAAATGGCCTAGGTTGCCGAAAAGACTGTGGGAATGAAATCTTTGCCACCAAACAAATATATATTTCTGGAGATATAATATTTTGCTTGAAAAAATCCAATTGTATTTATTCATCAACTTTTGTCCTGAGAAAGGACGCGACTAAAGGCTGCTGTTCTCTTTTATTATATGAAAAAAAAAAAGGGCCACATATTATATATATATAATAGATATTTCTAGCGAAGGCCCGATGCATGTTTTCGGCGGCGGCAGTTATTTATTTTCCATTAAAAATTATCTGAAATCCAATTAATTAACAACACCCAAGACAACAAGTGTGCTGTCTAATTAATCCTAATTTAAAACTTGAATTCAAGTTGAACGCACCTCTTCTTCTTTATAATGTTTCGGATTAATCTCGTCATAAGCAATATCTAAATGCTCGACGGTTCGATCAAGCAATTCTTGTTCGTTCAAATTCAAACACTGTAAAAAAAAAAAAAAAAAAAATTAATTGATTTATTTTATCAGTATAATAATAGAAATCAATCAATAGGCTTACGTTATCAGTTGATCCATTGTTATTTTCATACTTGGTTTTGATATGAATATTAAATTTAGGTAAAAATGAACACTAAAAAAAAAAAAGAAGAAATATATTAATGAAGAAACATTTTTTTTTTCCTTTTTTTTTTTATTTACCGTATATTCAGTGATTGTGAAAGGATAATAATTCCAGGCTTTTTCGATTACATAAAATACTCTCGGAATAAACGATTGGATCCAATAGGGCAGCCGACTGAAAAACAAAAAAAATTCAATTTTTTTACTGTACTGGCTGTGAGTATTAAATATAAATAATGGAATGGAGTCAGCCAAGGAAAGAATAAAAAACAATTTTTTTTTTAAGGATTTCTTTGAAACCAAGTTTGTACTTAAGTTTTTGTACAATCAAAAAGATTCCATCCCCTACAACGAAAAATCAGGAGTAGTATACAAAATACAATGTTCAGTCTATGATAACGAAGCATGCCCCCAATGCTATGAAGTACAAGAGTAAAGTGGTCTTCAGAAGATTTCAAAGGCAAAATGAGAATATACATTTTAAAGAGAATCTAAAAAATATTTGTTGTGGCCACAGGTCCCAAGGAAGAACGTGATTGGCGATCGAAACGTAGACAGTTTTTTATTCTTTCCCTGGCTAACTCACTCCATTATTTATATTCAATAAAATTACATTTTAATGTCTAATTAATAATTTCATTTTTGGATATTTGGACGTTATCAAGGATACAGGAACATAACCTGGGAGGGCTTTCTGCTGACTATTTGGGGTTTGCCAAATTTGAATGTAAGTGTAATCAGGATTTTCTGGCCGAAACCGTAACAGAAACCGAATATTCGGGCGGTTCCTAAAAATTATTAAACAGTAGGGCTTTAACAAAATACACATAGACATTTCTTTTCCCACTTCTTGCTATGCCTTAGCAGATATATTTAACAAGACTGAGTGTTTTTTATTGGTGAGGCCAAACATTCCATAACCCCCGGGAATCAAACCCAGGATCTCCGCCTTTCCGGGGCATAGGCGTGCTGTCCATTGCACCAGGCCACCGGACCCTCGACCTGCACCAATAAAACTCACTTCCCCTTATATGCAGTAATTATTTTAATTAATTGGCTTTAATTTTTTATAAGGCAAGTCAAAACTCAATGCTTTCCAATGGATATTCTAGAATTTTTCGCGCCTCCCCTTTTGAGAATTTGCGGACCTCAGTATTTTTCCTGGACTCTTCATAACGTCCTCTATAAGATTGCAAAATTTCGTTTCGAAATTGGTCAAACAGAAAGTGACAGACAGACGGACACTCTGCTATTTATATATAGATAGATATCATGAAGATGAACCCGAAATTCGGAGGCATATCTGAGCCCTATTCGAGTTGATTCATTAAAATAAAAATCTAAACCTCCCTTCCTCCAGAAAAAATATATAATTTGTGTATTATCTATCTATTTATTTTGTAAATAATTCGATGCCAGTGAGATGAAAACATCTTCAGTAAGAGCAACTCAAACCCATTGAATGTAATCTTCCTTACATCAAATTACAATTTAAATAACGCTCGGCGGGTGAATAAATATCTCTTAGATTTAGCGACATAGAGAAATTGAAACGAATAGTATCAGTGCTTAAAATTAAATTGATTTTTTTTCTATACCGTACGTAATAATTTGTTATCTTATATTTTATCAAATTTAATTAAAAAATAAGCCCTCTACTATTTATTGTTTGCTAGATGTATTTTCACATGCCTTATTTATATTTATTGATCAATAGAAGCGCTTGAACGTTTTCTTTAAAGAGAGGGGAGAATGAAGGCTTCTACAGTATGTAGTTGTGTATTAGTTGGACGGACAAAAGAAAATAAAACCACCCCTATCTCTCCCTCTCTGAATTCCTCATTTTAATGCAGATAATTCTATCATTCTACAGAGACCATCATCCTCTCACATGACCTTTTTTTGAGCAATTTGAGAAAGGGAGTCAGTCTTTAATCCGATTTATATAAACTTCTTTTCATATAATCATCAAACTCATTTAAGGATTTAGTTTGTAACCTATCCCCTTCAAATATTATAATTTCAATTAAACATTGTAACAAGCGGAAATAAAAGAACTCAAGAATTACAATAATTATAAAATCAGTTAATTACAGGCCTATAATTCCAACATATATAAAATAAAAAAAAGATTCAATTTTACAAATAGAAGCCAAGATGTTCTTCATCTCTACTCCTTAGCTATACTTAGAGAGAGAGCTTAGTCAGTGGCGGATTTCCTATTAGGCTAAGTAGGCTGGCAAATTTTCAACGGATATCTAATTTTGACTTTGAGGCTTTTATCAATTTTTATTTAGACGGGAAACTTTTGTTTTGTTTCCATAAATTTATTTCAGATGCTTTACCTTAGTAAATTATCGTAGATAACAGAAGAATTACAAAGTACACGGCTTCTAGAAAGGGTCAAAAAATGCGCCAAAATCTGACCCCTCTGACAAGAATATTCAGGGGCGTACTTTGGCTTAGGCTAAAGAGGCAATTGATTTGAACTATTTATATAAATATATCAAATATATTTTATGTGTTTACGTAATCGCCCGAAATAAAATTTGCCTAGGGCCCAAAAGAGTTTAAATCGGCCCCTGAGAATAGGCGGTAAAATATTTCCGCCTACCGGGGGCAAAATCGTAAATTCGCCGCTGTGCTTAGTCCATATATTAGGACGCTCATAGATGTAAACCTCAGAGGTTCAATTTTTGCAAAGGGATCATTTGTTTCTATTTAAGAGCTTGACATCGCGAAATTGATATTTTCTGATGCTTTTATTTAAACCCTTTTCGGCTACAGAGGTCATCCATTTGGGGGTTATTAATTTATTTCAATAATTTAAATACAATATTATTGAAGAAAAGTAGAAACAGCGCGAGAGTATTAGTTGAATGAAGAAATCAGGAGGTTTTTTCCCTTTTTTGGTTGGGAGGGGAAAAAAAAAATATATTTCTAAATTTTGTGGGGGGATATATATATTTTTTTAGGGGGGGCCCAATTATTCCCCCCCTTTGATAGAGACCCTAAATTTTGGGGGAAATGGAAAAATTTTTTTGGGAAAAAATGAAAAAAAAAATTGGGAAAAGATTTTTTTTTTTTAATATTTAAAAATATTATCCGGGGAGGGTTTGTACAATATTATTGATGGCTACCAGGGGACGTTCTACACGCTGATTGCTCGGGGTCACCAATCCCGAGTTTTCGCCGTGCTTGGCATCGGTTAACCGCAACGATTGGAAAATTGTTTCCAAACGCATATATTGTTTTCGTGTAGAGAATTTTATTGATTAACATAATTATTCAATATATATATATAATTATTATTAAAATCAAAATAAGGAAATGAAATGCTATCGAAATAGGCAAGGAAAATATTTTCATTCCCTTCTTCGAAAGCATTTCATTTCCTTATTTTGATTTTATTATAATTTTATAAAGATAACATTTTTTTTAAATATTTTATTTTAATTTGTTGTTTAAGAAAAAAAAAGGAAAAAAAAGTTGAACTAAAGGGAAACTCCTGGGTACAAGAAAATTATTATTTTTACTTTCAAGGGGTGAAGGGGGATGAGTCAGATATGTAAGTTTTTTGCTTAAATTATGCAAGGTCTTTCCTTTCCTGGGTATGTTGTCACTCCGCGCCATGTCATTTTTGACTCCCCCCCCCCCCCAGTCTTTGGGTCTTGTAGAAATTATGTAAAATTTTTTTTTTTGGCGTATCCGCCACCCTTTGAATTTGGGGCATCCACCTGCCTTTTGGCTTTGACGTCTCCGTCCTGGAAACGGCCCTAAGTATATGTATGATTCCAAAAAAGAAAAACATACCGACAAAATGTCTGTATATGTGATCAAAATAACGAAATTCGTGTTTGGGATTTCAGATAGGTATAGGGGGTGATAGGCGCGTAAAAGAAGAAATTTTGGATAAAATTAATTGCTTAACTAGTAGCTCGATCCCTTTGATTTCCTAGCTACTAGTTTACCAATTAATTTTATTCAATACCACAATTTTTTTTTTCAACTCAGATCACTTCTATGCAATGATTATGTAATAGAAGTAAAGGAGAATAAATATGAGATGAGAGTGCAAGTGAACATCTACCTTATTTATAAATATTACCTAGACAGGTGAATTCTCTTCTCAGTATACTGGCCTTTCCCGTGGACAGGGTCCTCGCAGGGTTGATTGACGACGACTTCGACCCCCTCGCCGGAATCTGTCTGCTCATGACTATGCCGAGCAATCATATACAATTGGCCAATATGATACTGAAAATACAATTAAATAAACAAATTATTATTTAATAATAACAATTATGATGAATTTTTTTATTTTACCTCTTCTACACTTAAAGGCATGGATATTCTATATTCTTTGATTAAAACCATTTTATATTATGACTTATTTACATGAAAATTGAATTTGATATTGATATAAAAAAACTTTTTAATAAAACTATTTATTTCCTTAAAAATGTAATTTCGCTAAAAAATGATAAATATTTATATATATATATATTAGAGAGAGAAATATTAAAAATTGTCAGGAGCGAATCAGATGAATGAATTATGCTGGAACAGCATGTCACGAGGTTAACATTTCCTCTTAAAGATGGCGCTTCCGTCGTTTTTGTTCATTTGATTCAACTTTTAAGTTTATTGTTGAAATTTTCATTAATTTAAAACTAAAAAAATTTTACAATCTTTTTTATATCAAATCATTTTGAAATTAATTATTTTATTTTTACTTCCATGATTTTTATTTATTAAAATTCATTTAAAACATTTATCACTTTTTTACAAATTTTATTTTGTATGTCAATATGCGACATATTTTTCGAAGATGTTTAAATTTGTCTCTTTATCTTTATCTTAGACTATTATAAACTGTATGTACCTGGGGATGTTACCGCCTCCGTGCAAGGTCATTTTTAGCGCCCCCTCCCCTCCCCACCTGTGGTTTAAAAATTGAATGAGAGACCTCCGAACAGCAAGTAAAAGAAAATATTTTTGTACATAACAAATTAAAGGGATATTGTATTTAATTGCAATGAATATTGAGATACCTAAGATCGTGTATATTTGACAATATTTGCCCTGGTGAAGATCGTGATTGGCGACCGAAACGTCGGGGAATAAAAAATTAAATAAAAGATTTTTTTATTTAATCTCCTGGCTGCAAAGTCACTGCGAATTCCTGAGTTTAAAAAAAGGTTTTAAGAATTTAAGGTTAGAGGGAAAAAAGTCCGGACAAAACCTTCGTGTAAGGTCCAGGGGGATACCCAACTTAAATATAAAATTTTAACCGTGTAGCTCTATTGGCTCTTGATGCTCAGGGGCCCACATCTTGTGAGTACGTGGCGACCACGAGCTACCCGAGCTGGGACTGGCAGTCCTTCTCTTCTTTATATGTTTGTCCCTTCTATATTTTCAACAGGCGTCAGACCGTGCGACGGGCCGGCCTGTTTTATTTCTTCCTGTCGCAAAAACCCTATTTCGTCCACCCCGCCTTGCGGGAAAAAGGCTAAGAAAGAAGAAGAATGAAAAAAAAGTGCAGGAGATGGATTTGAACTCTAAAAGTTTGGTAAAGAGAGGATGGAAAAAATATGAATTGTCGACCACTTTACTAATTCAGCCAAATTTGATTCTATTAATATTAAGAAAAATAGAAAAATATTTCTTTGCCAATCTGTAGTAAAGTTGTCAACAATTCATATTTTTTCCATCCTCACTTTATCAAACTTTTAGAGTTCAAATCCATCTTCTGCACTTTTTTTATTTTATTTTTGAATTAAAAAAAAAAAACAAATAATATTAATAATTCTTTTAATTGGTTCATTAATATTATATCTTCAATATATATATAATTATTTTGTAATATATAAAACACAGACAAGTGTACAAGTTTTTACATTTTTCTATAATAAAATTATTCGGACAAATTTATTTTAAAAAATATTAATAGAGTGAAATGGCTTAAATTATTTTCAGAAGATAAATTTATCTTCTTAACATTTCTTCATTTTGAAATATTTTGATAATAGTAATATATTAAGTGGATCACACCAGGCGAGGAATTGGATTGGGGACCACGACACTGGATGTCTGCTCTTCTTTATATTGTCATTCTCACATCATGTGACAGATTTATTGCCCTTGCCGACCCCACAGGAGGCATTAATTCAACAAATCTTATATTTCTGGTGGTCCTTAGAAATTGAAAAGCACCATCGAATATATATTGTAGTTTAGGACAAGTGCAGATCCACTAGGAGGGCGGTCCAGGAGACCGCCTCCCTCCTGCCCCCAAAAATGAGTTTTTTGTCATAACTACACCCTTGCGTTTATTTACTGTCTATGAGATAGGATCGACCACCTAAAATTGTCCTCTGGATTCGCCTCTAGTTTAGAATAATATTTGCAAGTGATTAGTTGATTGAAGATAAATGCCTCCTTTTAGAATCTTCACTTGAACAGTCATATTGACTCTAAATTAAGTCTTTGCAAGTTGATCTGTGTGAAAGTTCATGGTTTGATTCCAGGAAAGGTCATAGATTCGCAATCAAGCAACCTGTTATGCCTCTTTTATTATTATCCGTTTAATAAAACAAGTCAAAAAAGAAAGTTTATTTTATCTGATTGTATTTTTGTTTTGGTTGGGCCTGGGAAATGAATCCGGCCATTCCGGGACATTTAATTTTTTAATTTTAATTAATCAAATTAGTTCTATTATTATCAAATAAAAGAAAATTTATAAAATTTTCTAAGTGTTTGTTGATTATTCATGATGATTAAATCAATTGTAGACGTAGATTTATGAGTGATGCCAGTTATGCCGAGAATTTATTCGATTCATGTCACTATACTTTCAACCAGAAAAAAACTAAAAGAAAAATCTTTTGGTTATTTTTCCAAATTTCTTTGCTTAAAATTATAGCTACGCTCATTCAATAAATTAATCTACAATATTTGAAAAGAAAACTAAAAAAAAAAAGAGATTATTAATTCGCAATTAATATTTACATAATATTCTTCTTGCAGTTAGTTTAATATTATATTAAAAAAAAGGAAAGTATTAAAATAGAGTTCCAAAAAAATATAACAAAAACAAAATTTTTTTAAATTCTATAATATAAATAAAACTATTTTGAGATAAAATAAAAACTAATTGAAATTTTAACAATCTAATTATAATTATTGAAATTAAATAATTTACATTAATTTAATACTTGTGCTTTTTTTAAATAGATTTTTTTTTTTATTTTTTTTATAATATAAATCTTAATATTTAATATTTTTTTATACATACAGGCACTCATACATACAAACACATCAAATTCATACAATATTCATTCACAAACATTTACATTTTATGAATAGTACAAGTTTATAATCTAAATAGATGAAATCATTCAAGCGAATTAAGTATTTTTTTTTTTTTTTAAATCAAAATTTTATTTATAAAGGAAAATCTAGCTTTTTTTTAGGGAGCCCCTATTTGATTCAACTATACAAATAATTTTGCGATAACACATTGAATTGATTTGATATATTTGATTTTGATTAAAGAAAAAACCGTAATGAGGATTTTAGAATAAAATAAATTATTAGGTCCTTGAATTAGATTAAAATTAAGAAGGGGTTTGCCAGAAAAGATTTTCATCACAATTATCAAATAGAGTATTAATTTTTCGATATTTCCAAAAATAAAAGAAAGATCTTATGGATATTTAAAGGCACACTATAGATATAGAAGATCCGGACCACTCTAAATAGCATGATCGCTTTTATTTATTTCTATAGACTATTACACATTGATTGGCCATTTCTAATTTGAATATATGAAAGCGATTGGTGCCACTTTTTGTAGTATAATGCGAATGGACCAGTACTAGAATGCGCCCAGTTTAGAGATCTTTTACAAAGGAATGGGTTCAGAGATTACGGCTGTCGAAAATATAATGAGATCATTATTTAAGGATGGAAATATTTAATAAAAATGAACAAATTTTAGATAAAAGAATAAAAATCAAAATTCCCATAAAGCAATAAACCAAGATAAAAGAAAATGGCAAATAGAGTATATCAAAAGTCATTTTATTTTATAAATAAATATAAACAAAGGGGCAAAAGGAGT
The DNA here is from genome assembly GCA_023213315.1 of Euborellia annulipes. Classification (NCBI taxonomy): domain Eukaryota; kingdom Metazoa; phylum Arthropoda; class Insecta; order Dermaptera; family Anisolabididae; genus Euborellia; species Euborellia annulipes. The sequence goes on from JAKCPI010021004.1 coordinate 16,048, forward strand.
GGGACAGCCCAATAAAATTTTCAGAAATTATATATAAATGAAAAATTAACAGTTTCAAATATTTTTATTAAAGCTTTTGTGATTAAACACATTCGTGATAAATATAACCTAAAAATCCCGAAAATTAATTTTGAATCGATTTACAATTTCATCAGCGGCAGGAATTTAAAAAATTAAGCCATTAAAAGCCATTTAAATTTTAAAAATCACATTCTTTTTATTTTAATTTTTCCGTTTTCTTGAGATGCCCTCCTGAGGTTGTTTCTTTTTAGAAGTTGGCGAAAAACATTAAACATTTACAAGAATCTTTAATTTTTTTGCCTTTTCTATCAATTGGTTGCAAAAAAGAAATTATCATTTTTTTTTATTATTTTGTGATTAATCGAATAAATATTTGCCTAAGAATTTTTTTTCTCTTTAATCAAAATCAATTTATATAAAATACCTTTAAAATTTATCTATATTATTAGATGGCATATTATATTATTATTATTATTATATATATAATAAACTGAGTTTTTACAATCATATTTGAATGTTAAAATAAAAATGTATTTATTAAAAATGTCCTGATAACAAAAATATTCATATATGCAACTTTTCATTATTTTTTTTTAAAGGGGCCTAAGTGTAGTAGTAGTTAGTTATACCAGGTATATTTATATATGATCTGACCTCAATCAATTTTGACCGTGGAATAAATTTTCCTGACAAATGCTGAGGTTCCCGTGTAGCCTACAGTTCCACACATTATGCCCAGGGCGAGACTAAACAATGCCATGTACCCAAAATAAAAAGCTGTTTGAAAGAGACCATACATCCTAGAAATAAAAATTACATGTTAGAATTGAGATTATGAAATCGACTTGAGCGAAATGTTTTACTTACTTCGTCTTAAAGAAGAAATAATAAAATGAATACATATAGACATAAGCTGAAGTTGATGCAGCAGCTAAAAAGCTTGTCCATTGCCTAAAAAAAAAAAAAAATAAATAAATAAATAAATTATAAAAATTTTAATAAACTCTTAAATAAAATCTTACCATCGATAATCTTCGGCGTTAAGAAGAAAATAAGTGCATACAATTGTGACACAAACTGTAACAATCATTAAAATAAGGAAGACAAGAAGCATAAATCCGTACACATAATAGATCTTGTAGGCCCAAAATGAAGTGAAGATAAAATACCTAAAAAAAAAGTAAAATAATAATATAATAATTAGAAGTTTTTATTTTACTATATTATGTTATTTGTTAATCTTTTATCATGCTAGGCCAGCGGATCTCAGACGGTAGTAAGATCATTAACTATTTATAGACCTTTGAAACCCAATTAGGTTTTTTTTTTTTTTTTAAGGTCTTTTTCGGCATCTAAGGCCATTTAGACCCCATCCCTATTTATTTCAAATGATTTGTAGTCAAATCAAATGAAATAAATTTTTCTCGCTGGGATGGGAAGCGAACCCGGGACTCCGGTACCCCAATTAGGTTGTTGGGTATGAACGACCATCTATTTTTCTTTTCGAGATATGCCGCCAACGGGTTGTGTATACTAACACCTCCTAAAATATTTACTATTCTTCCTGAAACATCCTACAGGAGGATGGAACAGTGGGCAACATAATATCCCAGAGGGAGATAAGGACTAGAACAACTTATATCTTTACTGTATGGAGGTTGCGGAGCTGAGAGCTTTGGCTATATATCTATATTTCTTTTTCTATATATATATATATATATATATATATTTTTTAAGGGCGCTTCGACATCATAGGTCATTTCGCGCCTCCGTTTTCCTTGATGAATGTCAAAAATGTCTATGTATATATTCTATAGAAATCCGCTATTTTCAATCAATTTATTTCAAATTAAGAATACATATAGTATTTGATACGGCTGGTATCGTAATAATTGAATCTCTTAAATCTTTTGGAAATTTAATCATATATTCAAATTTCTTCAATATCTGAACACAAATCTATTATTTTCCTTTGGCAGCTTTATGATTTATGACCAGCACTCCAGGCATAAGTCGAACTCTATGAAGGCCGGATATTATTATCACGAAGCAATTTATCGTAACGATCGAATTGTTTCGATTTATCGTTGGGTGTAAACAGGACAATGTAGCGATTTTGCATTAAAGTCGATAGATGTCGACATCGAAATATTAAAATAAATTGAATTGAATCTTTTACGATTTATCGTGACGTGTAAACAGCAACTCCACTCTTTCGATTTATCAATATTTATTTAGCAATAAATTTGTTAATCACATCGTTACGATTTATCGTAGCGAGTAAATCAGCCTTAAAGCTTTTATATTCTTAGGCGTATTAGACATATTTCGCTTCTACTAGTTTTGATTATATTTTTTAATTTTTGGAAGGGGCGGCCTCACTCCCTTGTATGAACTGACCATCTCATCAAAGCTTAGATGTATAGGTATAATTACATTTCAATAAAAATAGATCCAAAGGGAAGTACTCCGCCTAGAATGATGATAACTCCAGGCTCCATGAACCATTTCTTTTCAGGAATCGGCCTTGGGACTGCATTTATTCGGCATGGGAAGTCTGGTTGGCCAGCCAAATTGCGCCCCAGGAGTGTGCCAAACAATGTCAAAGGGAGAATGACAAAGATGCAGATACATGTGACGACAACCTGAAGATTTAATGAAAAAAATTATAAAAAAAAATAAGACAGCATGATTTTATAAATTTACAAACCATGGAGCCAAAGGGAATTGCTCTTGATGCGTGATAATACATGGCAATTAGATTGATGAAAAATGCAGTGCCACAAACGAGAACAGGTAACATAAATGCTGATAAGAGCATTTGTCGGATCCAGATTTTTCCTCCCATTCTGGCATAAAGACTGCCACCAAAATAACCATTGACTGGAGAAGTGGCAGCGTAAACAAAAATTGCTGTACTTAAAAGGGAACCTCGCCTGAAAAAATAATACAATCAATAAGGCATAAGGGATTATTTAAAGGTCGATTTCACTCACTCGGTATAAAGTTCGCCAAGAATTGCTGAAATGATAACACTGAGAACAACAACTGTAACTTGGTAGCCAGCGCCAACCAGCGCTGAAAAAAGCATCGAATGAGAGGCAGGGCGAAAAACATCTCCGTGCACTTGCTTCCAGCCATATTCGTCTCCTAAATCCCTTTCCTAAAAAAACAATTTAATATGTGATGCGGAAAGTGAAGAGGCACCTCTTGTCGGAAATTTCACAAATCAGTTATTGATATTTTATTGTAGGGGTTAATCCCTGGACATTTTAAGACCAAGATATCTCAAAAACTAAAAGTTTTTTAAAGTTATTGATATAAAAAACAGGATTTTGAGCAAAACGCATTTAAACACAATGAAAAACTATATAAGGTTACTAGACCTATTATTTTGTAATATTCTCATCGCTAAAATTACCGAATAAACCAGTATAGGAAATTTTGAAGAATCGTATTCAATCGAAACCCAAAAATCTATATTTTTTGACCCAATTCGACTAAAATGCCGTACCGATAATTTTACTTCGCCGACAAGAGGTCCCACATCACTTTACGCATTAAATATATTTTTTTCTTAGGTTAAATTAATATCAAAACATAACAATTAAATTAATTAAAAAATTTAATAAATTAAGTAATATCAGTAAAAGTGAATAAGTGCAAGAGATAAGATACCATATCATCAAGTTCTTCATCCTTGCTATAGCGAGCATAATCTTTGCGAAGAGTTCTCATTAAAATCATAGAGACAAGGCCAACAAGAAAAATGACCATCATAAAGCTGTTAAAAATACTAAACCAATGGATCTATAAAATAAAAACATTTCAATTATAATAAATAGTATTTCTAAAAGATAATAAAAATAAATGTCTAATTTAATTACCCGATGTTGAAAAAAATTAGGATCAAGATATTTATCAAAACGATCTTCATATTTGATCGATGATTTTTTCCAATTGACTTCATAAGTAAAAGTAATTCTTGTCCCTTCAACTAAACGAACTTTATTTTCGGAAGTTAAATTGACATCCACAATTTGTTTTCCATTATATCCAATGTCGAATTTCTTATGTGTCCAAATATAATAGCTTATTCCACCTGGTGAACTTGTTGCATCTTGATCGTCAATTTCTCCAACAATCCCTAAAACGAAATAATCATTTGCTTAATCACGAGAGATAAGTAGAGGTTTTAATAATTAAATCCGACTTTAAATTAAATAATTAAAACCCAATTACGGATCAACAGGACATAGGGTTTTTATTTAATCAGATTATTAAACCCATGGGTGGTGTGATGGTTAGCGGGTAACGCTCAACACGCAAACGTCGGGGGTTCGACCAAGTCCGAGGAGGTTTTATTTAAATAAAATGTTTTTAATAATTAAATCCAACAATTTAAAATTAAATAATTAAAACCAACAATTAAAAATCAACAAATGTATTTTATTTAATCAGTTTGTTAAGCCTAGTACACACCTAGCAACAAAGTCGCGCGTCCACACCTATTTGAAGCACAGAAATATTTGAAATATTTTGTTTTTCATCTAAATTTTAATTTTAAGTATAATATTTTATTATGAAATCGAGACTTTTCAATTAGTCATCGAGCCCTTTAATAAAAAATAATTTATTTATCAACTTTAATTTCAACAAAGTAATAATATACCCCAATGGCCACCGGCTAGAGGGAGAAATAATGCCCCGAGGCCGAAAAAATATAATCACCCCTCAAATAAGTTTCAAATAACAAGAAATAACTGCGGCGTGTCTCGCGATCATGTTGCGCGACTTTTGTCTCTTGTGTCCCATTTCGAATGGGAGACAAAAATCAAGCGACTTTTGTCTCGCGACACGGAAAAATGTTGCGCGACTTGTCGCGAGACTTTGTTCCTAGGTGTGCACTAGGCTTAAGATATAAAAGGTAAAAATAACAAGAGAACCTTTTTTTTATTATAAATATTTAATAAAACTTATGATCGATTACGTCAACTTGACATTTTCAATCGATGAAGATTTCAAGTTGACGAAATCGATCACAAGTTTTATTAAATTGAATATTTAATATATAAATATAGATTATATGTTCAGTCATTAATTAAATCACTAAATGATAATCACTATAGAAATGCAGCAATTAATCATTTTTTGTTTGTTTTTAGAAGCAGAAAACAAGTTAAAAATAACAGGAGATGAACATATATGGATGAGATATTCAAATGAAGAGGATTCTCATTTAGGCTCCACCCAAATTTCAAGGTTTCTATTTGAAAATAGATAAATGCTATTTTTTTGAAAGAGAATAGTAAGAAAAATATGATAAAAAAAGAACACTCTATAAAAATACCTCCCCCTTTATTTTTCAATGAATATGCCACTAGAAATATGAATAACCTACAAATAGTAAATCAAGTTGCTTTTTGCTTACCCCAAACTGGTAAATCGTCCAAATACATCTGATACCAATAATGGTTTTTCACAGCATAAACAAGTGCTTTTAAATTTTCTTCGCTTATTTCAATTTGACAATAATTTGTAGTTGTAATATCAGCTGTAAAAAAAAGGATTTGTTAAATATCACTGAGCAATTATTATTTGATATATTTTTATATTAGAAATATGACCATAAAGAATATCTTCTTCTTCTATCTTGATCTTAGCCATATTTGGGGGTCGGCAATATTAATTTATAAAGAAATGAAACCGAGAAAAAAAGCAAGCCGGGTCGGCTCAATATGAAAAAAGGGAAAAAAGGCTGACATAAAGGAAAGGAAAAAATGCCAGCTTTAGCTCGGGTAACTCGTGGTTAAAGAATATAAAATAACTTAATAGGGAGTTGTTTCTTACATAGATAGTTGGCTATAAGGAAAAATTAATAGGAGGGGATCATCAAATGAGAAAATGCCGCTATGGTTTTTACTTTCTCTTATTTCTTTATATATTTATTCAATGTGCACAGGTGACGTTTCGGTTCCTTGTTTAAACCATCTTCAGAGCTGGTAGTCTATGAATTTTATACATTATCTGAACCATACCTTTATATAATCATAACCAGGTACCTGGAAATCACATGTAGTTGTATATATTTATTAAATATAAGGGTATGATTGAGATAATGTATAAAATCTACTATGACATTTATAAAGACTTTGCCAGCTCTGAAGATGGTTCAAACAAGAAAGCGAAACGTCATCTGTATTGAATAAATAAAGAAAAATCTATAGCTGCATTTTCTCAGCCTCCTATAAATATAACATCACAGCTATACAATTGCGTTTTATAAGGAAAAAGAAATCTACTGTCTTCTAATCAAGAGCGCTACTTTTAATAATAAATAATTTTGAGCTTTCGGTTTGACGTTTCTCCTCTGTGTCGGGGCTAGAAGAAAAAAGATTCTTAAATTGGCAATAAATACCTTTAAATTCGATATCAAGTCCACTGAATTCCAACTCAACGCCTTGCAGGGCTTCACTCAGTGTTTCGTGGTAATGACTGATTGCTACCTTACTACCAGCACAGAATGGCAATGAAAAATATCCGTAGGTTTCTTGACGGTTGTGATAAGGGCCTACTGTGTTCATCCATAATACTACTTCTTCATTGTCATTATACTGAAAATAAAAAGATTTATAAATTTTTATTATAAAAACAGTTTTTTTCTTAACAAGTCCTAGATTAGGATTTTTTTTCGGTATCTTGGCTTTTAAAAGATACTTAATTATGTTAATAGGATAAATCGCCTGCTCTGTATGCTGAGTGTCGAAGTTCGAAAATTCAATTTTTGAGTTAAGCCTACGAAACGTTGCTAGAACGTCTTCTCTTTTGAGTGCCAAAGTGGCGGAAATATATTTCCATTCTTTGCTATTGATTCTGGCCTATTCATTTGTTGCCCAGCTATTTAAATGTATATGTTTATAAAACTTTCAAACTCCTTTTCTCCGATTGTTGAATTTCGGACTTTCCCCATCCAGGGTCATTTATTTATGTATGTCATTTCTAAGCATGTGGACATTTTACACGAATCATGCAATAACAACAACTCAAAACGTTAAAATGATTTTTCCTAAATTACTGATTTTTATCTCTTACAAAAGTAATAATATTAATGCAAAAAAGTGAAATAAATAAACTAGGTGATGTTTAGCTAGCGAGGAATCCCCCACCCCTGAGGATGTTACTCATTCGCAACCTCTCAAACATGCGCGACCTCACCCAAAATGTTTATTTTTACTAACATTGATACTTTTATTTTAAGATAAAGATTGGAAAATATTTGAGAATGTTCTGAATAGGAATAGAATTCGCCACGTTTTCATTTCATAAATTGTCATAATCAAGTTTTTTTTTTATAATCTAAATGCTCTTATATTCAATTGTCACTCTGCAATAAAAGAATAATTTGAAAAGATGTTTCTTATCTTAAAAAACTAATATCAGATGCAAAAAAAAATCATGTGCTTTGGTAAAAACAACCTGAGATGTGATTAGGGAGGGGCGAGTTTGAAACAATTCTAAAAAAGGTCAAATAATTTTTTGAGAAAAGATGATGGAGACAAGGGACACTGTCAAAAAAAATAAATAAATTAAAATTAAATGAAAAATCATAGAGGGCGAAGTGTAGTGTAGGATGAAGGGAGGTTCAAGAGCTAAGCCGATCGGGGGTGAAACTCTCCTTAAAAAATAAATTAGATATTTAAATTAAACAAAAAAGTTTTTTTTTTAAGTGACATTATAAATAATAGATGAAATGAAAATTAATTTTATTGAAATGAAAAATCAAACTACTTCGAATAAACTATTGTTATAATCTTGTAATGGGTATTTTACTATAATACATTTAAATATAATTTAATAAAATGTAAAAGAAAAGAAAATCTTGTGGATCAAATCAATATAGTAGGTTAAATATTGACCTGACCGGTTAGTATTAATTTATTTTATAAAAATAATAACTAATCCAATGAAATAATGAAACATATTTTTGATTATAATTATGATTTTAATTTCATTAACTTTGATTGAAATAAGAAAATAAAAGGAAAAAAAAATTGAAAATATTTTTATACATTTTTACACAAAGATGTATATTTTTCTACTTACAATATGATTATGTTCATCAGCTAAAACTCTAAAGCCCCCACACAGAGTTAATGTTAATAAAAGTTTATATATTATCATTATGAAATTGATTTCGAAAAGAAATGCTCGTTAATAAAAAAAGTCACAATGACAGGAAAACTATAAATTGTTGACCATCCACGTCCATTGAAAAATAATATTTTAGCAACTTGTCCGATGACGAACGCACATGAAGTTAGCCATTGATTGACACGAAACCTGGTTTTTCCAGTATGGCCAACGGTTTTTTTTTTTTTTTTATATAGGAAAAAGAAAATTTATCATAAAAATAGAATAAAAGGAAGAGTTTACAAATTGAAATAGTAAAACTCAAAATGTTAAATATAATTTTAATGTTCATTAAATTTTTATTTTACTCATTTCCAAATTTCATTCTTTATTTTTCATTATTTTTTTTTTTTAATGCCGTCAAAGAATAAATATATACCGCACTCTACCGATGGTTAAACGTTGTTCAACTTGAGAGCAATATTTTAAATTTCATAAAAATCAGATGAGAAACAGAATGAAGAACAGTGTTTCCATGACATCATTTATTTCGGCCCCATGGTGGCGTTTTTTCCGGAGCGTTTTTGTGAGAAAAATGAGAAAGTGATTGTGACGTCAAATGTTTATATTTACATTTATGGATTATTGCATGAAAAGTTTACGGATAAATAAAAAAACGATAATTATTTCAGGTAAGAAATGATGTATTAATATTATTTCTTATTATAGAGTAAATAGACGGTAAATTTTATCAGTTTTTATGGGAGACCATTTTCCGGAATGTTTTCTCTGAATCATGCTCTGAATGAATGAGTAGCTAAGAAATCGTCCCTTAAAAGAAAAAAAAAACATTTCTAAAAAATAAACAAAGAAGTCTGTTACCCTGGAGTTTTGCACATAAATAGTTCAGGGAAGAGGGGACACAAACACCCCCGGAGGAGAGTGTGAAATTCACCCTTAACAAAAATATTAACTCTTCTCGGACAAAACATTTTGTTCGATGTCGAATCATGTCCGATTGTGTTTTGTCTCTTCGGTGTCCATTAGGCGGAGTAGGCAATTGCCTATGGGCCCCGCGCTTTTTTAGGTTTTTTTTTTTATTAAACTCTTGTTCGGCATCTGAGGCCATTTAGAACCCGTTCCTATTTATTTAAATTGATTGGTAGCCAATTCAATTGAAATGAATCTTTGTACTCAAAAATTTTGATCCTTTCCCTAATAAAAAAATTCTTCGTTTGGATTTCTCCGGCCATCAAGTTTTTTCACTTAGTAAAGATCTCTACTAATTAGACCTATTTATACTCAATAACTCATAGCTTTTAACAACAAATCATCCAAATTAATAAAAACAAATCAATAAATATTAATATACTTAGGTAATGAAAACCATCGAATATTGATTAATTAAATTTGGCAATTAAATATTCCAGTCTGAGAGAGACTTTGAAGGGTTTGTTTCTGCTATAAAACCCTTTAAATGCAACTCATAATATGTTTTGTAGCAATCATGACGTTTATATTGTTAATGATTATCACATATTCCGTAAGTGCATCAGAAATTGAGATTCCACAACCATCATGTAATTGGAGCAATTTTATTCAAATTTGTTTGGAATATCTGAATCCTCAATATGAAACCTATTTGATGTTTGATGACGTCATTCCATACCAATCAGAATTGATACAAGAAATTTATTTGAAACTAAATATGCCAATCAAAGGAATAAGTAGGATAAATAAATATAAAAAGGGAAATTTTAAATTCAAACATTATAACGTTATATTGCTATTTCAATTAGATTATCTGCAAAATATTATAAATGATTATGGTGATTATAAAAAAGAAAATCATTTTTTGGCGATCGTGGATGGATCTGAAAATGAAAGTCTAAGGGTATTAAATAAAATGGATACTTCTACATTTCTTATTCTTCACAAGAATATATTTTACTTTCAGAACAGAACTAAATGTAATTCTGAATATAAATTATGGAGCGGAAGATATAATCGCGAAGAAAAATGCTTTCAAAAGTTACAAAAAGCGTTCTTTTATCAAAAACCAAATTTCTATCAACTTCCTTTAATTTATAAATCAAGAATTGTTTTGGATCAGACTCATCAAAATATTACTGGAAAAGATGAAGCTTTAAGAAATTATTTGGAGGAAACCTGGAATTTTTCCAGAGCTGAATTGGATCAACGATCGTATTTTGAATTATCTATTCAAAGCGAGCCAGTTTCGGTTTATCGTGGTGATGCATATTCCATCATTCCTTTGTGTTTTGTAGTTCAAAAATCCCCATTTCAACCTCAATGGCAGACTCTTTTCAGAATATTTGACTTGACAATTTGGATTGGATGTATTGTGACTCTATTTTGTATCTCGATTGTTTATACTTTTATTGTACGAAAGCATTGGTCCAAGAACAAGAATCTCTTGGAGATATTTATGGAGTGTTTTGAAAGAATGCTTGCATTATTTATTACCCAGCCAATTTTTTGGTTAAAATCCATACAATGTTTTAAATTAAGAATTCTAACTGCCTCTCTGATGTTGGTCTCAATTATAATGTCCAGTGGATTACAATCTGGATTCTATTCCCTTCTCAAATCTCCAAGAAGATATCAAGATATCAAAACGATTGAAGAATTGATTCGGTCTAAATCAACGATTTATAGTAAATATCCATTGTTTTGCAATTCAATGCTATTACAAAGGCATTTAATAAAAGATGACCCTCAAATGATGAAGATTAAATCACAAATGAGTTTGGAAGAAGCTTCGTTGAATGATGTTTATCAAAATGAGAGCATTGCTTTGGTATATCCGTGTGAGTTGGCCATTAATTCGATCAGATCTATTAGGAGATACAGAGAACAACTTCATATCGTTCAAGAAAAGTTTATTTTATGGCCTTTATATATTATCCCCATGGGAGATGAATTTCACTTTCATTTCAAACTCCTACAAGTGATCTTTTCTTTTTACGAGAGCGGCATTGCTCAATGGTTGGACCACATGGTGGAATGGCAACCAATAATGAAAGCTTTGTTCCACGAACAATCCAAAGAAAAATTTAAATCTTTATCACTAAATGATTTGAAAATTGCATTTTTTATATTATTTGTTGGACAAATGTTATCTCTGATAATTTTTCTCTTTGAGATCATTTCATTTAAGAATATGAATACTAAATTTTGTATTATCTAACTTATAATAAAAATTTTATCTTTTACATAAAAATTCTTTCTTATGCTTATGGTGGAATAGTGAATATTGTGCCGACATTAAGATAGTTGCTGAATTGAAATGTCGTGGTTCGACACACCCCAGGAGGAAAGTGTGAAATTCACCCTTACAAAAATATTTTAACTTTGGCTACATTATATTAAAAGATGAGTTAGAAATTTTAAAAATTTTATTCAAAACATTTATTATTATACATTATCAATTCGCTTTGCTTCTTTAAGACGAATTGCTAACGAATTAATAAATCCAGTGGCATCTTCAGGTCGGATATCGCCATGTTGGTCCATTGAGACTAAATCTTTATTATATAAGCCGCCAGGTGACTCGCGGCCTAAAATACGCACTAAAAAAAAAATATTTAATTATTTGCATAAGACAATTCACTTAAGTTTTTTTTAAGGTCTTTTTCGGCATCTAAGGCCATTTAGACAACATCCCTATTTAATTCAAATGATTTGAATGTAGTCAAAGCAAATGAAATAAATTTTTCTCGCTTGAGACGGGAAGCGAACCCGGGACCTTGGAGCGAGAAGCTAGTGTCGTCTCTTTGAGTCACGGGTCAAGGGTTCCCTAAAGTTAATTGGTTTTGATTTTGTATATTTAGGCTGGACATGTCGATTTCGACTATGCCCTTCCTTGACAGGAGGCTCAGAAGTGAAACATTAGCTTATGATGTTAGAGGTCCTGGGTTCGCATTCCATTTCAGGTGAAAAAATATTGTTTCAATAGGATTGGCTTGAGAAAATCGAACCAATTAAAATAAATAAATAAATAAATAGGGAGATCTAAATGGCTAGGGTTGCCGAAAATTAAAAAAATAACTTGAAGGTTAAGGTTGTTCTTGTTTACTATTTCGATGATTTGCTATCGGTCGGATAAGCTTGCTATGATATGATTTAAAAAAAAACTTTTGTTTCCCCCTCTTTCTGCTTCCTCCGATGACTGGCTGCATTCCTTCACGTCTTGCCACTTTTTTAAATCGTTCTTATTTTTTACAAAATATCTTTGGCTACCAAAGATTTTTTGGTCAACTCTTTTTTCAGCTTTGAATTTTTTTTCTCCCCGAGTTCCTGAACTAAAAAGTAGAATTTTAATCTCACCTGATCCTTTGTACAATTCCAAAAGAACTCGGCCAGTGATTTTTTGCTGAGATATTTTTAAACATTCCATTACATATTGATTTTCAGGACTAAACCAAAAACCTAAAAAGTGAAAAAAAAAACTTTTTAGCAATAATGCTAATAAGAGTGAAATAAAACAAGAATGAATATAAGAAAGCACCTTACAAGTCTAATTAATTGATTTGCCGATGTTTTTTGACAAAAGGAACTTTATAAGTTGGCAGGATCATATGTAAGGTGTTATTTAAACTCATAATCTACCTGAATAATAAATATACAAACCATTATAAACAAAATCTGCCATTTTGTCACGTAAATATGATTTCAAACGCAAAACTTCCCGATCCAAACAAAAAACTTCTAAATCAAGATGTGCTTGTTGTAATACTGTTCCACCAGGAGTTTCGTAAACTCCTCGGGACTAAAACAATTATAAAAACATTTATATAAAATTGCTTTATAAAATTATCTGAGCGTTTCATTATCTTACTTTTAGTCCCAAGAATCGATTTTCAACGATATCCACTCTTCCGACTCCGTTTTCACCTGCTAGCTGATTAAGAGTTTCAAGTATCCTCAATGGATCAGTGATATCTTGATTTGAAGAGAGATTACGCACTTTTGATGGGATGCCTTAAACAAATCACTAAATGCAAGGGTATTGTTTTGATTTAATTTTTACGGGTTTTCCTCCCTCCCCTATGCCCTGGGCTTTAAAATTGCCTCTTATACCAATTCTCTAAAAACAGGCATTACAATTTAACATACATTGGGTGTTAAAAAGTCAAGTAATAACATATCGTTAAAAATGCTATTCTCTAAGCCAAGTTTAAACACATGTTGCTTTTATTTCAAGGCTGTCAAAATCATAACCTTACTTTTTCGGTTATAGACGCCATTTTTATGCATTTTTTGCTATTCATTATTTATTCACCTTTGTTAAAATGAATTTCTAATTTTAATGGTTGATCAGGCGCTTCTTTTGGATCTACAGTCATTAGATATAAATCTTTCGGTGCCGGTTGCCAGGGATTTTCCAAGATTCCTGATTCATAACTAAAAAAAAAAAAAAAAAAAAATAATGATAAACAATTCAATTTATTGATTGAAGGCTTAATTAATTTGTTTGAGTTCGCTAACCTGATATGCATCAGATTGGCATCCATGCTCCACGGGGCTGAAGGAGTCACGGGAACAGGGACATCAAATTTTTTAGCAAAAGCAAGTAAATCTTGGCGGCCTTGGAAACGTTTGCAAAACTCCGGATCCCTCCAAGGAGCTAACATCTAAGAAAAAAATAATTCATGTTAAAAAAGGAAAAATTTGCATTAAATAGGGATGAAAATAACGAGCCTGGAGTTGTTGAAGCTAGGAAAGTGAAAAGTGGCTAAAATATTTAAGTGAACAAAATTCATGCTAAAAAAATTGTTCAACCTTTTCGGAAATTTGTAGTGTGAATTGAGGTACTCGAGACTGGGATATTGTTTTGATTTAATTTTTACGAGTCTTCCTCCCTCCCTTATGCCCTGGGCTTAAAATTGCCTAATATACAGGTCAATTCTCTAAAAACAGGCATTAAAATTTAACATACATTGGGTGTTAAAAAGTAAAGTAATAACATATCGTTAAAAATGCTATTCTCTAAGCCAAGTTTAACACATGTTGCTTTTATTTCAAGGCTGTCAAAATCATAACCCTACTTTTTAGGTTAAAGACGCCATTTTTATGCATTCTTTGCTATTCATTATTTTTTTATTGGAAACGCAATAGAAGAGAAGACCAATACCAGAACTATATTTCGCAAAGAAGAAAATATAACCTAATCCTGAACAACGCAAAAGAAACATATTATAATAGTTTGACTGAAAAAATTGCAAATACTAGAAACCACGTCGAATTCTGGGACACAGTGAGAAGGTTCTCGGGGCGAAAACTAAATGAAAATAATACCATAAAAATAGATAAATTTGAAGAAGCGTTTGAAGAGTTTTATGAGGCTGGGGAGGAGAGACAGACGTCTCTTCTGTGGGAGTTCCGGGAGACACACCCTTACCTGGATGCTGACATTTCTTTGGAAGAGTTACAATATAGCATAATAAAGAGCAAACAAAAAAAGACTCCGGGAAAGGATGAACTTCAATCTGAATTTTATAAAATTCTCACCCCAGCATGGGAACATTATCTACTTTTATTATTTAATAAGATTATGCAAACAGAGGTGACTCCTGCTGCCTGGTCACAAATAGATATGAGGCTAATCTACAAAAAGGGAGACAAAGAAAACCCCGGGAATTATAGAAACATCGCCATTTTAAACTCCATAACAAAAATTTTTACAAGCATAGTGGAGAACAGACTCCGCAACTGGTCCGACTCTGAAAAGATTATCCCAGAAGCGCAGACTGGATTCAGAAGAGGAAGAGGTTGCATAGATAATATCTTTATATTAAACACCTTAATTAACAACACCATACGTTTAAAGAGCCGGTACGTTTTCGCAATCTTCGTGGACTTTCAAAAGCCTTCGACTCAATAACTCACTCTTTACTATGGGAAAAATTAGCCTCATTTGGAGTTAGCTTCAAAATAATAAACATCATAAAGAACCTCTACGACTCAGCTGTAATGACCCTACAATTTAACAACAAAATATCCAAGGAAATAAAAATAACAAAAGGAGTTCTCCAGGGCGACCCAATGAGCCCCTTACTGTTCAACCTCTTCACGAGCGACTTGGAGACGTTCCTTAGAAAAAACGGCCATAGAGGTGTTCCTCTCGATGACAGCTTAGACGTCCCTCTACTAATGTACGCGGACGACCTGGTGCTTCTCTCGGACACGGAGATTGGAGTGCAGAGACTTCTCGACTAGGAACCGACCGAATATTCGGTTTCGGTTACGGTTTCGGCCAGTTTCGGCCAAAAATCATGGTTTCGGCCGTAGTTTCGGTTTCGGCCAAAAAGTGGCCGAACCTTTCGGCCGGCCGAAACCAGAGTCTGAAAAAATGGGATGAGACTCGCATGCAAAAAAAAAAAAAAAAAGGTCAAATAATTTGCACTTGTAGTCCAGTCAAATTTCACATTAAATTTGCAAACGCGAAATAACGCTGCATTTTTGGTATGTTATTTTGACCCCTTAGGAGAGTGTGAAACCACATTTGGCAATCAAAAAAAAAGTTGTGCTACCTGCATAATACGAGAAAAATTTCAAAATTTTCGGACATTTTTCAGTTTTTGCAGTTTAATTAAAAAAATATGGGCTTTTGACATTAGTTGTTATTATCATTTTTAAAGTGCATTAAATTTCAAACAATTGAAGTCAAACCACACCTTCGTAAGTTTAATAGTTTTTGAGATATGATGCAATTTCATGTAGGGCTATTTAAAACTTGTATTATTGGAATTTTTGTTTTTTAAGTTTATAGGAGAACTATAAGAGCTAATGACCCCGTTTTGCTCTTAAATGAAAGGTAATTAAATGTGCTAAAACTCAATTTATCACAACTTTTCTCTTAGCATGAGCCGTTATGTCGATATTGGGCTTAAAACACAACAGAAATTTTAGAATTTTTAATTTTATTTATGTTTAAAGCCAAATATCGACATAACGGCTCATGCTAAGAGAAAAGTTGTGAAAAATTGAGTTTTAGCACATTTAATTACCTTTCATTTAAGAGCAAAACGGGGTCATTAGCTCTTATAGTTCTCCTATAAACTTAAAAACAAAAATTCCAATAATACAAGTTTTAAATAGCCCTACATGAAATTGTATCATATCTCAAAAACTATTAAACTTACGAAGGTGTGGTTTGACTTCAATTGTTTGAAATTTAATGCACTTTAAAAATGATAATAACATCTAATGTCAAAAGCCCATATTTTTTTAATTAAACAGCAAAAACTGAAAAATGTCCGAAAATTTTGAAATTTTTCTCGTATTATGCAGGTAGCTAACTTTTTTTGATTGCAAAATGTGGTTTCACACTCTCCTAAGGGGTCTAAATAACATGCCAAAAATGCAGCGTTACTTCGGGTTTGCGAATTTAATGTGAAATTTGACTGGACTATTACTGCAATTTTTGTTTTTTTACGATTACAAGAAAACTACAAGGGTTACTGACCCCGTACTGCGCTTAAATGAAAGCTAATTAAATGTGCTAAAACTCAATTTATCACAACTTTTCTCTAAACTTGAGCGGTTAAGCCGATATTCGGCTTTAAACATAAGCAAAACTGAAAATTGTAACATTTGTGAAAATCTTGTACATTTTTCAATTATCATATCTCAAAAACTATTAGAGATACGGAGCTGTAAGTTGGCTTGAATTGTTTCAAATTTAATATACTTTAAAAATGCTATAAGCAACAAATGTCAAAAAGCCCATAGTTTTTGAATTAAACTGCAAAAACTGAAAAAAGTGCGAAAATTACGAAGTTTTTCTCGTACTACGCGGGAAGCACAACTTTTTTTTAATTGCAAAATGTGGTTTCGCACTCCCCCAAGGGGTCCAAATAACATACCAAAAATGCAGGAATACTTTACGTTTTGCGATTTAAATGTCGATATTGACTGGCCTATTGAGGGAGAAAAAAATTTTAGTCTCCCTAAAAAAAAGGTAAAATGATTTTCACGGGAGGGAAAAAAAAATTCAAAAAAAAAAAAAAAAGGTAAAATGAAAAAAAATTTTTATAGGAAATACAAGTTTCGGTTTCGGTTACGGTTTCGGCCGAAACTAAGGTTGAGGCCGAATATTCGGTTTCGGTTTCGGTTTCGGCTGAAAATCTTGTTTCGGTCGGACCCTATTCTCGACACCTTAAGATCATATTGTGAAATAAACAATCTCAATGTGAACATAAACAAAACCAAGATAGTACCATTCAGGAAAAGCGGAAATTGGAAGAAATTAACAAAAAAATATTTCATGGGTGAAGAAATCGAAGTGGTGTCGCGATTCCAGTATTTGGGTGTGCCTTTTTCTTGTAGTGGAAGATTCTGCCATGCTACAGACCACTCAATCAACAAAGCAAACTTTGCAACCTTTAAAACAACAACGATTTTATCGTCATCAAGGTCAGACGCCTGGGAGACAAAGACGCGGTTGAGGGAGGCGTTAATCAATTCAACCCTGTTGTACGCCTCCGAGATCTGGGCTCTTAGATATTTGGACAACTTAGAAAGGGCACATGTTAGATATATGAAAAGAATCCTCCATCTACCGATAAATACTCCGAATAGCTTACTGAGACTGGAAACGGGAAGCCCGGCGCTGAGATATAGGGTGGTCGAGAGGTCACTCAGGTGGTATGACAGAGTCAGCAGAATGCCTGAAGACCGTTGGCCGAGAATTGCGCTGAACAGGTTGAAACATCTGGATAGCTGTGACTCGAACAGAGAGGAATTCAACTGGTTTACTCAACTAAAGAAGCTGCTAATGGAAACCAAAAGTGATGGAATCCTACACCTCGACTACATAAAGAAACCAGAAATCGAGAACGTGGTAACTACTCAGAGGAATTACTCCATTAACAAGGACTTAGAATCGATGCTACGTTCTAAATTTAACCCCTTATATAAATTTTACTGCCAGGGGAACGGGGAAACAGAAAAATACCTATACCATAGAGCAAGTATTTCTTCTCTGAGAGTCGCCGCGCAACTACGCTTGGCTAACCCAGAAAAAACAATAATTTATATCAAAGGCACAAAACACGTTCTCGACGGCGAAAACATATGCACAATTTGCAATAAGCAGGAAAAAGAGGACATTACTCATTTTCTTTTGAGCTGCCCTATCTACAAGAACCTACGCGACCATTACCTGAGGGAGAAAAATTCGGTTCCGGAGATTCTCAAAATAGAAAATCGCAATGATTTGAACACGATTTTTCACTTCACGACATCGGCACTGCGACTAAGATCATTTATTTTAAATGAGTGAAGGAAAAAGACTAAGTGAACGAATCTCCCAATTTAATTGTTTTTGTTTTTGGCAGTAAGAAAAAAAAAAAAAAAAAAAAAAAAAAAAAATGTATTTTTGTTAATATTAGCTCAGAGAGATGCTAAGTTTGTAAAAAAAAAAAAAAAAAAAAAAATGTAAATTATACTTCAAGTTCTTTGTAAGGCAAATTAGCCAAACAAATAAAAATAAATAAAAAAAATAAATAAAAAAAAATATTCATTATTTATTCACCTTTGTTAAAATGAATTTCTAATTTACTAAGGTACTCGAGACTGGGCTGTTTAAGTTATTAACTAAATAATTACAAAATATTGAATCATTTAGCCTACCTGTAACTTGGGATCGAGAGCCATGCAGCACAACTCAAAGCGCACTTGGTCGTTGCCCTTGGCTGTGGCTCCATGAGCGATGTATTGAGCCTTGTACTCTTGAGCAACTTTTACCATGTTTTGGGCTATGCAAGGTCTAGCTAACGAGGTGCCAAGCAAATAGCGAGATTCATAGATAAGACCTGCACCAATTGCTGGCCAAATAAAATCCGTCACAAACGAATTCCTCACGTCATCAATTACCACCTAAAAAACAAAAAAAATAATAATATTGTTGTTAGAACGGACGTTTTAATAATTGACAAATTTCTATTCCATTCATTCTATATAATCTTTATAAGAGTGGCATAATTAAAAATTTCTGTTTTTCAGGAGACCAAAAAAACATAATAAAATTGTAATACATTTAAATAGAAATTCAAAAATTGGTCACTTGCACAAAATCTTCTTTTTACTGAGCCAGAGTTATTCAAAAATGGCGATTTTTGAATTGCGACGCTAATGCAGCAACTGAGCGATATACCCGTATCCAAGATCGCCTGTGGTTGCTCTGTCTAGCGGGTGTGAGAATTTGGTGGCCTAACCCTCAGATTTGCAGGCGTTCTTGATTAGTGCTGCACTCTGGTGGCAATCAATCTAAGCTGTTTTCTACAATACTTTCGAATTCTATCTTCCCCTAATAATTCGCTATTTGTTATGGCATCTACACTACAAGCTAATTTAAATTAATAAATATAAAACCTTTTTTGCTCCAAGTTTCATTGCTTTAGCTCTTGCAGCTTCAAAATCTTCATCTTGACCGATATTTGCCTGAAAATTGTATTTATCATTAACTTAGTGTTTTTTTTTTTGCCCCATTTTAGCCAAAGGCCATAGGGAAACTTGTTTTAAATAATAAGAATTTAATAAAAAAATATTTAGTATACCATATAAGCAATGACGTCATAGCCCTTTTCTTTTAACCAGAGAAGAATACAAGAAGTATCAAGCCCTCCGCTGTAAGCTAGACACACCGTCTTTGACATTATTATTAGAGTTGGCTAAAAAAATAAATAAGATATCATTGAATACTACCCGGTTAATTTAGAGCAGTATGTTACCACGCCTCCCTTAATGGGTATGCGTATGACGCTTCCCCCCCCCCCCCCCCCATTTTATAAGATAATACAAACGCCTTCGGGCTTGGCGTAATTGGTAGCGCGCCTGCTTTGTATGCCAAGGATCGAGGGTTCGGACCCCAGGCAGTCCGATGATTTTTCGATTCAAATTATCCAGGCACATTAATTTATAATATTTTATCAGACTGCCTGGAGTCGGAACCCACTCCCCTTGGCTTTTAGGTTATCAACATTGAAACTTGTCAATACCCCTAACCTCTCGCCCATGGGGAGGGGTAGAGGTTTTATTATTTAGGTTTAAAATAATTTCATAGAAATCGAGGTAAAGTTGCCTAAAAATTTTGCGTGAATCTCGTATCTTGTACTGGAAATCGAAGATAATTTGGTTAAATATAAAAAAATATTCTGAAAGAGACCTCAAAGCCTTCTTCAAGTTTAAAGACATATCAAGATATTTTTTTTTATCTTTTCGGCATCTGAGGCCATATAGACTTTAAATGATAATTAATTATGTTTTAATACAGTATGATATATGTGATCAAGTTATACCAAGTGGTTTAAATACCAATTTATTGAAATAAATAGCCCGGACCGAACCCACTCCCCTTTGCTTTTAGGTTATCAACAATGACATTTGTCAATACCTCTAACCTCTCAGCAACGAGGGGAGTCAAGTGTGCAAAGAATATTAATAATTATGTTGTCAATGAGTTAATTCACTATAAAAAATTAAGCGAGTCCGGCATGGACTCAAGATACCTGGTAGACCTGGTATAATAAATGCGAATTTATATGAAATAAAACAGTTCTTGGATATTAAGCAAAAATATAAATACTTACTGTAAGAAGTAATTATAAACAAATTCTACTTTAAACAAATAGATTATATCTTTAATACAATTTGGAAAATAATGAAAAAAAATCATTCAAGCTAATAATATTTATACATATCAAAAAATGTTCAAAAGTCAGAGGTCATTCATGTTAGATAGCCTCTTGAATCACAAGGGACTCAGTGATTAATAATTCCATAGGAAAAAATAGAAAAATAATTTTATTTTTAAAAATAAAGACGTTTTGCCCTCTAGCCTAGGCATAAAGGTAGAGAACTCGCTTCTTGTTTTAGCATTCAAGTATGGGGTGGTTTGTTTGTTTGTTTGTTTTTTCGAGAAAGCTTCAAATAAAACCATTATTTTTTATTTCCCATATAATTTTAGATAATTAAATGAATGATTCGATAACATCATCATTTGTCGACTCGGACGATTTTGACCTTTTATTCTCGAAGGATTCAAATTTAGAGAATTCCTTAGAATCAAATGAAGAAGAAAATGGTGAAAATGAGGAACAAGAAATTCTTAATTTTCTCGGAGTAGAGGTCAAAAAATTTTTTTTTTTTTTCAAATATATACATCTGAGGCCATTGGTATTTAATTTAATTTAGAAAAAATTTCAAAGCTTATAACGGGATGCAAATATCTCATTCCTAGCTTAAATTTACCAATTCTAAGCAGAGGCGTCATTTCAACTTTTTCTTGGGGGGGGGGCAAACTTTTTTTCTTCTTAAAATTTCCTTACAAATAGGTACTCAAATTTGGCCAGATTTTTAATTTAATTAATTTTTTAATTTTGTACAGTTTATGTACACGTATATGTATTTTGAAGTATTTTATTTAAGAATAATATAGAATTTTATAAAAATCAGAGCCCTTGAGGGGGGCAATGCCCCCTCCCTCAAATGACGCCACTGATTCTAAGTGGTTGGGCCTGCCACCTCCGAGGAAGATAGTCCGCCCGCAGTGGAACCGGAAAGTCCTGGGGGGGGGGGGGCAAAGAAGTGATTTTTGCTTTCTGAGTATTGAATTCATGTTAAAAATTTGATGTCGAGATTTTGATGAGGCCTATACTTGTTTTGAGGTCCCCTTTGTCCAAAAAAGTGGTTTTCGCAACATTGTCTGTCTGTGTGGACTCCCCCACCTAAACCCATTTGTAATTGCATTTTGTAAGATATTTAATGAATTGTTTATTTCAAAAATAAACTTTCTACAATTTAGAGCGTTTTTAATTAAAATAATTTTAATATATTAAATTTTAATTTTCGGATTTTGTATTTTATTGTCAATGATATACGAATTGTTATTTAAGAGACTTTACTTTGAGCCTTTATTTTCAATGCAACTTTCATACCATGTTGATCCACCGGTTCTCGTCTGATCACCGAAGTTAAGCAACATTGGGCACGGTCAGTACTTGGATGGGTGACCGCCTGGGAACACCGTGTGAAGTTGTTTAATTTTTTTTTTTTTTTTTAATTTAAAATTCTCAAATAATCCTTGTAATTAATTCCCCGAGCCAGAAGGGGGTCAAATAGACCATGCAACCAGTCAAATTTTGTTCCAATTTGTTCCTCGAATTTTTACTTTCAAAGTATGAAGGAATTGAGCTACTAGGTAAGTCACTCTCCTAGGGGTGAAAATGAACTTTTGAACCTAGTACTTTACTGATATAGTTTTTCAGTTTTTTTTTCGATTTCCTCAAACTTTATAAGTATGGGAAAATATTTATATTTTGTTACCATGGCAACCATATCTCCTATCTTTCCTATGAAGTACAAGAGTAAAGTGGTTCAGAAGATTTCAATGACAAAATGAGAATATACATTTTAAAGAGCATCTAAAAAATAGTTGATTTATAAATTTAAAAAAAAATCGTTGGAGCGAATTTTTGAGAAAATCTGAAAACAATTAAACAACAAGTAGGTACATCAGTAAAGTAGTACTTTTTGGCCGTTTTTGTTTAAAAGCTTATTTACACGAGTTCAGGGGAGGGGCTAACTTAAATATAAAATTTCAACCTCGTAGCTAATTTCCTTCATGGTTAAAAATGTCCATAATCACAGACCAATTTGCGGGACCCACTTTTTTGGATTCAGGGGACCTCAAAACATGTATAACCATCAAAATTCTGGCATGGAATTTTTGACATGATCGCAATATCTCTCTCTATATATTTCATATATAGGGTAGAGAAAGTAAAAATGGAAAATTTCCTATCTAGCCTGAACTGACTGAATAAAAAAACTCAGATTGTTTTTAATTAATTTTAGCTGAATTATGATTTTACACGGACCTCAATTGTGGACGCTAAAGGAGTAATCCTTAAAGAAGCCACATGCAAAGTGAAAACGCACTCTCCTTTACATGGCTATTTGGAACAGAGCATTGAAGAAATATGGAATAGCGTTGTTGTCACCATTCAGGCAAATAAATATTGATTGATACATTCCCAATAATTTAAAAAATAATTTTGTGAAAAGAGAATGTTTACAGGAGGTAATGTCGGATCATAATCCAGAATATATTAAGGGAATAGGATTTGTTTCAAAATCAGGAATCATTATTTTAGATGAAAATCAAAATCCACTCACTATTAGTCCAACGTGTAAGTATAAATATTCTACCCCCTTGTACTCAATACACATGCTCATTTTAAGCACAAATAATTTTTTTTAAGTGGATCCCTCCTTAAATGTTTTATTAAATAAAGACACTCGAGCAAAGGAAGAAGCAGATTTTATGACAAGGATTGGAGGTCCTGCTCTCAAATATTATTGCAATAAAATGCTACCGGGCCAAGTTTTACCCAAATTATTATGGCTGAAGCGTAATTTGAGATTTGAATGTTGGGAACCTGCTGAATATTTTTTTGAGTTATGTGATTATCTAACTTGGCGAATCACCGGATCCGAAATTAGGTAAAAAACAAACAAACATTAATTTTAAAAATTTTATATCAGAAAAATAAGGGAATAATTTGATAATATTTTTTAATTTAAAGATCTCATTTAAAAAAAATACCTAAAGAGAAATCGTTTTCTAGATACTAAGAATCGATTGCTTCACTTGTAGTCAACTAGACCGATAGAAAATGACCAAAATAGTAAACAAAAGAAATATAACGAAATATTTGTGAAGTTAGCAATTTAATAAAGGCATCATTTATAAAAATTATTGGAAATTAATTAACAAAAATTAAAAAAAAAAAAAAAAGAAAGAAACAAGGCTTGTGTTTCTTAGTTAAGCCTTGTTAGTAGGCCTAAATGAATGGCATGGTTGCATTCCTTCGTCCCTTTTCCTGCTCATTTCTTAAGAATATTTTTTTTTTTTAGATCAGTAGTGCCTCTTTTGTTCAAATGGAATATGGCATTTGAATATGAAACCGGAAATTCCTGGCCAGAAGAGTTTTTTACAGAAGTGGATCTGAATGAATTAGGAACAAGCAAATGGAATACAATGGGTTATGAAGCAAGTAAAATTCTTCTTATGGCCGCTTCACACGAAGGCTTTTCTTGTTATATTGCATGCGATATGACGTCATTTATGACCCTAGCTTCTGATGGGTTTTTGGCTGATTCCGCATGTTCTATTTTTTTGCATGCCTTTTTTCCAAACCCATGCATCGACCAATCACACAGTCGGATTTTTCACGTCATCCAACAATCAGCAATCCAACATGGCTGAGTTTAACCAAAAAGTGAGGTTATTTGATTTTGACAGCTTAAGTTTTATTGAAATATTGTATAAAAAAAAAAGAGGCGACGACCAGAGGTCAACATTCGGCCATTTCCGCCAATCTTAGAATTTCAAACTCATCATGTTAGGATAAGCCCCTCTTTCTGAGATGTGTGAATATATTAATACGTAGTATTATAATTTTTAACAGCTCAAGTTTTATTCGTTGGCTGCATGTCTAGTGTGAGTGCATCACACTGCTGGCTCTGCTTGCAGTGACGTCATATCGCATGCAATGCAAACCCTACGTGTGAAACGGCCTTTACTTTAATATTACAGGATAATCATAAAATCAAAATTCAGATTTTATTTAAAACTCTTTAACATATTTCTAGTGATATCTAAAGGCTCTTTCTTTGATTTGATTTTTTTATACAATTCAAAATGAACAAATTTGAGTCAATATCTCGGAACGCCTATCGTCGGAATTTATTTTTATTTAAGAAAGTGAAACAAATTATATTATTTAATACTTTTGAATTAAATCGAAGATTTGCAAGATGCAGCCAAAGTCATTTCTTTAAATATCTTAAGAATTAATATTCTTTAGATACTAATATTTCGGCCTTTAATGCTCCCTGAAGATCGTGAATATTTCTCATTGCTAATGATTTCATAAGATATTTCAACGTCAAGTTTTCCCATTTATTATTTTATAAAATCATTAATTAATTATGTATATGATAAATAAGACAAGATATCTTTTTTGAAGGTATTAATGCCCGGAATGACGTTGGAAGTCGGTCTCACTAGCGAAGCAGTTTCTTTGCTGGGCCTCCATCCACAAACCTCTGTTGCAGTGGGTAGTTACTTATCAAAAGCAAGGTATCTTTTAATGGCTGTCATCCCTATCAAAAGGAAATCATCCCAAGAAAATGGATTATGTGAGTTTTACAAGCACGTATTCTTAAATTTTATTTTCGGTATGACTATGCATTACGATAGAAATTAATTAGTATGAAACAAGGGTGGATACAAGGGGGGGGGGGTAAAGGGGGTAATTACCCCTCCGAGATTTGAAAAAAAAAATACTTGTTTTCGAAAAAAAAATTTATTTTTAATGTAAAATTTTAATAATTAGCACTTAAAAATTTGATTTGTAATTATATTCTGGCAAACAAGTACAGAATGTGCCTTTAAATTACCGAAATTAAAAAAAAATTGTGTGCTGTGCAGAGTTGGGTTTTATACATAATTTTGAAGTTTTATACAAAAATCACAGATAAAACTGTATGAAACGTATAAATTGTATAAAACACGGATGCGCATGTGCAAACCCGACGAGAAAGGAAATTCAAATAAAATTCATTTATCTTTTAACCTGTTTTTTTCGGCGAGTTGGTTTTTTACAGTTTTTTTTACATCGGCCTAGTTTTATACATGTATAAAACCGTGTATTATACTCGGCGGGATAAAACTTGCCAACCCTGGTGCTGTGCGACCAGTCACATCAGATTACCCCCCCCCCCCCCCCGAGAAACACCTCCGGATCCGCCCTTGGTATGAAATTGATTTAAGAGGAGAGTTCCCGAGGCCTCAACTATCGGAACTTCAATTTTGAAGATTTTTTTTAATAAAAGACCTTTCAAATATTAACAAGCGCTCGTTTTGCTTTTTTTAATTTTTTCGAAAAAATATTTTTTTTGACAAAAGTAATATCAAAAAATAGACATTAGTCTGTCTGTCCGTCTGTCACGCTCTGCTTGACCAATTACGACCTGAAACGAAAGCAGCCGGGCAGAGAGACCCGATGGCGGGTGGAGCGGCTAGTTATATGTTATCAATAATAGTAGAAGTCAATGATTATATTTATTTTTTTTTAGTATTAAATTATGGATCTAAAATAGACTTCATTGGATTAAATCAAAGACCAAATTATGTGCCCACATTTTTTGGACCGTTCTATAGCGTGATCTTGCCATCGTTGTGGGTTCAAGAAGGTCTGCAATATGCTGGAGATAATATCATTGATTATATACTCCATACTTATAGTTCATCAGCAGAACTTTTTAATCAATTCTCTTCAAGAATGTAAGCTAAAAATTTTTTTTATTAATACATAAATGATAAAATAAAGATGAATTAGTTATCAGCGGATATATAAGATTTAATAATTGCATTAAAGATGCTTACTGCATTCCATATCAGCTGCATAAACAGGAAAGAGAGCGAATTTCCAAATGAAAATTAAAACTGCTGACGTAGGCCTATTTCAAGGGAAAATGGCAAAAACTCAAAAGATCTCGGTTGCTTCAGCTCTAGTCAACTAGCAAACTTATCCGACAGATAGCAAATCATCAATATAGTAAACAAGAACACGCGAAATTTGTCTTTTCACATATAATTAGCTATCTGAAGTATAAGAAAAGTTTTGTGAAGTTAGCAACTTAATCAAGGATCATTTATAAAAATTAAAATAATTAATTAATGCTAATGGGTTTTTTCCAAACAAGGCTTGTGTTTCTAATTTCACCCCTTAGTTAAGCCTTATACCGAACTTTGTGTCTTAGCTAACTAACTACGATCTGAGCTCTTATTTAATCATAATAATATATCTAGCTTAACTAGATGTGAA
Organism: Euborellia annulipes; assembly: GCA_023213315.1. Lineage (NCBI taxonomy): Eukaryota > Metazoa > Arthropoda > Insecta > Dermaptera > Anisolabididae > Euborellia > Euborellia annulipes. The sequence goes on from JAKCPI010021004.1 coordinate 43,122, forward strand.
AAGTCTCGAGAGTCTTAGATAACTAGCTTATCCGAGGGATAGCGAGTTAATTAGAACTGAAGCAACCAGCTCTATTTGAAAGAAGAAAAAATACCGTAAAATCTAGGTCTTTTGGTTAGAACTCGATTTCCAAGGCTTAGATTAAACTATTCGGTCCATATGGCCGGACCTTCTCTCGGCCTTTTTACCCTTTCTTAATTATAGATAAGAACTGGTATAAATTAGGTAGGCCCAGAAAAAAAATGTTATTAAAAAGGAAAATATTTTTAAATATTTTAGAAAGGTTCAAAAAGAGCTTCAGAGGCTTCTAAAAGAAGAAGCTGAGCGCCGGGAAATTCCTATTTCACAACTTACCCAAGACATTCATGTTTTTCCACATTTTGAAGGAATGAATTGTCCGATTTTGGATCTCAATATTTTAGGCATGGTAAAATAGCATTTCTCTATTAGACAATACTAAAATACACAATAAGGCAATAATATTTATTTTGTTTGATTCATTTTCAGGGCTGGGGTGTCGGCAGAAAATATCCCGACACCCCAGCTTTGTTAATTAATTTGTATTGATTTATTTTATATGGACGATGTTATGCACGAAGGAACCAAGCGCCATTAACCTAAATCTGAGATAGAGGGCATTTCATTTACCCAATTGTAAACAAAACCAATGTCAATGACTTTTTTTTCTTTTTTTATACAAAAAAGAAGTGCGCAGAATAATAATGTTGTGATTTAAATAAAGAGGTAGATCTTCTTTTTCCCTACAAGATGGCGGTCATTTTCTATCATAATGGCGCTTGATTCCTTTATGCATAACATCGTCCATATGAATGAAGTATTAAGATACATCAATACCAATGGTAGATTGTAATTATTTCATTGTTTCTTAAAGATCTTTAAAGGAAACTTATGATGTTCAAACTGGGAAAATTTCCATCTCATCTTTTATAAAAAGAATGAAATAATCAGATAAAAGACCAACGGGAGGTTTTTTTAAATAGCGTCACTCAGGCTACATTTTATTAATGAGGTGTTCACTCAACTATGAGTTGAAAATATACACTAGGTTATGTGTTTCAAATTATTTATTAATTAAATCACTTGACGCGTTTCGATTTTTACATCATCATCGGCAGTGTTATTACTTACTAACTATTGCACTGATATAGAAGAGACGTTGAGCATGCATATGTAGCGCTGTTTAGAGCGGTGGTCATTTTAGAGCGCTACATATGCATGCTCAACGTCTCTTCTATATCAGTGCAATAGTTAGTAAGTAATAACACTTCCGATGATGATGTAAAAATCGAAACGCGTCAAGTGATTTAATTAATAAATAATTTGAAACACATAACCTAGTGTATATTTTCAACTCATAGTTGAGTGAACACCTCATTATAATAATGTTTCAACAAGAGCCCACGGTAGAAAGTTTAAATATGACATTTTATTAAGCTCACGGCTAATCGGATAAGCTGCGGATTACGAATCTAGAGTTGCTACACAAATCGCACTTGCAGTGAAAATTTACAAACATTGCCAATATTAATCTCTGTTGAGAGATTAAAGAAATAAAAAAAAAATATATTGGGCTGATATAAAGAATATGATAGTGTCTCGTTTTCTATGAAAGAATTTTTCTACCATATTTTACTTAATATTCCAGTAATAAAACCAAAATAGCTCAATTGCTGGTTATATATCTGATAAATACAATGGATAAAGAAAAAAACTTGAAAAAGTAAGTTTTTTAAAGGTTAAATTCATCTTCATATTTCTTCCAAATTTTCCTTATTTTTAGAGATAATTGATCCAAATTGGCTTTCCGCGCTCTTATTTAGGCTAATAAAGAGAAAGGTCATCTTTTATCATAAAAAACGAGACACTATCATATTCTTTATTCGCGCCCCTTAACGACGCCGAAGGTAACGAATAAACTTCCTTTCAAAACTTAATTAAAAATTATTTAACTATGTTGGAAAATTACAAAGCAAAGTTCTATAAATTGTAAATTAGCCAGCTAATTTATCTTTTCGTTATTTGAATTTAAATATATCGAAATTTTCGAGAAGAGTTTGTGTTTGAGTGACGTCCCCCCCCCTCTCTTCTCGACGGTAGTCAATCCGGTGCGAAAGTCCTGGTTCGAGTTCAGAGAGTGCAAAAATTTGCTTATCTTAAAAATATTATTTATTTTAGATATCCGGTCTTTGTTATGGATATGACGTACATCATATTGCAACAATATATTTAGCAGCCTTACAATCAATAGCAGTAAGTTGTTTTTGTTTTTTTTTTTTTGTTGTTGTAAATTTTGTTGTTTAGCTCTCTAAAAAAAATTGAGATAGACATTAGGTTCCAATGTCACTAAGTTGGAATTTGCAAATTTTTTTAAGATATGGGTGGTCCATATAAAAAAGGCTGTTGAACGCCCAAAAAAAAGCCAGAGAGATAAATGCAATTATCTCTTTCAATTGTATCATAAAGGCTTCAGACAATAGCCAAAAAATGACTCAAAGAGCTTGGGATCAAATCTAATTAAAAAAAAGAAAATAATTATTAGCTACTTGTGAAAAAATAGAAAGGGAACCAAAACAACTCAAAAAATTATTTTTTATTTTATTTTAAAGTCTTTTTCGGTATCTCTGGCCATTTAGACCTCGCCCCTATTTATTTAGAGCTTTAAATAAGAAAATTTCTATTCTATTCTGGGCAAAAAATTAAAAATCAAAAATACATGTGGGAAAGGTTCAATAATAAATATCTCTCTCTATCCATATAGAGTCTATTTGACAAAAATGGATAAATTGAGCATTAAGCCCTCAGGGTTCACATCTTGGGTGATTACATGGGTAGCGACCACGAGTTATCCGAGCAAAGGCTCCCAAATTACTTCTCGGATAGCAAAAAAAAAGATATTTTGAATTTTTTTTTTTAAATTTCCGTCACACGGAAGTAAATTTTATTTATCTAACAAAGCTGGCTTATGAGTTAATTTCTATTATAAAATTAAAATTTTTTTTTTAGTATGGCGTGCTAAGCAATGTTCGAATGCTCAAAACTAATGGCTATTGTTTTCTAACTTCAATTACTGCCTGTGGAAAAAATTTATACAGAAATCCTTTTCAAATTCAACTTTTCGCTGATGTCTTAAAGATGCCAATTTATATTATGAAACAGGAAGATAATTTATCTCTTTCAGCAGCCGTACTCGCTTACAGCGCATGGGATGTAAGTTTTTATTTATTCCAAGTCCTAATCCTAAGAGTAAATCAAATTACGGGCCAAATATTTTGTAAATTTTATATACCGGATTGCTTGGTAGAGATGACAGAGCATGTCTACAGTGAAAATCCCTCCAGGAGGGTGGGATAATCTTCTCTCAAGATCGCCCCTCACACACTCTCGTGGATATTTACCTACACAAAAACAGCATAAAACCTTTTAGGGTCGGTTGTTGCAAATGAGTTTTTTCACATATAATTAGCCATCTGAGGTATAAGGAAAGTTTTGTGAAATTAGCTACTTAATAAAGGCATCATTTATAAAAAATTATTTAAAAAATTAAATTAAAAAAAAAAGAAATTTACAAATTTACAAAAAAATAAACAAGGCTTGTGTTTCTAATTTCAACTC
>JAKCPI010021005.1:0-25048 GCA_023213315.1 Euborellia annulipes
AAAAAAAGAAATTCAAAAATTTAATAAGTTAATATTAAGAATGAAACTCTCAAAAGTTTGTATCTCTTTCTTTTATGCTATCATAAGGGAATCTCATATAATATATAAGAGATTACTTTTGATATTTTATATTTCATAATTCTTTAATTTAATTTAAAAAAAAAACATAAAATGTGCGATGTGATCACTTGGTTGAAATAATATCTGAGTTGTTATGTATTAAAAAAAAAGTAAAAATTAATCTTATAAAGTAAAGATATATTCCACGTCATCTTTTTAAGTAATGAAATTCTTAATAAAAATTGAACTTAAAAAAAAAAAGTTTTATCTTATGGTAAAATGAAATAGAGAATACATATTAAATTATTTTTTATCTTTTCAAAAAAATTATTCATGAGAAAAAGAGGAAGAGAATACATTAAAAAAGCTGACAACTCTTTATAAAATGAGTGAATGCATTAAAAAAAAATTAAGTTAGAAAGATGAGAGAGAAAATTCTATTATATTATTAATATAAAAAAAAAAAGGAGAGCCAACAAATGAATTTTATTTAATTTTTATTATTTAATTTATCTTTTGTTAAAAAATTATTATTAAAAAATTAACAAATTACCCGTATGTCAAAAAAAAAATAGAATTGTTTTAATACGAGTTGAGTGTTGGCCTTTTTCCATTTTAACTTTCTTATATGCGAAGTATATAAAAAGAAAGTAAGTTTATCGCAAAAAAATTCGGCTTTGAGATTTTGATGATTTAGAGCTCCATGAGTAATCTCCGGGTCTTTAGTGAAAAATAGAAAAATTATCATATATAAATAATTTTACCTGTGCAATGTGATTTGCGCAACTGTTCGCCTGAGCGCCTTGAGTGTAGGCATCCAATGTTCTCTTGACGCGATGCGTGGCAGTCGAAGAAGGGGGCCAAACAGAAAGCGACGAGGGAGGCATCTGCAACAAAAACCATCGTGTTAATGTCTAATCTACTAGTGATTACGAAAATTATAGGAATTTCGGGATGAAAATAGTTTTCCTGTAATCCCGAGAAGGTCCTCTTTATGCATATAAAATTTCATTTCAAAATTCCAACGAGAAGTTGCCTAAATAGAGCGTGACAGACAGACAGACGGACATTAGCGAATTATATATATAGGCTTATAGTCAAGGACAATTTTTTTTTTTTAAGTCTTTTCGGCATCTTACGCCATATACAGGCCCGGATTTAAGGCGATTTGGCCCAATCGGGCTCCGCACTTGAAGTGCCACCATCGCCACCATCATCACAACAAAAAGTAATTTTTCGTATATAATATAATATAAAGAAAATTGCTTTTGACGATAAAATATAAATTATTCAATTAAAAATATGCATTGATGAATAAGATTTATTATCATCAGGCATATTATTATTACATATATTATATATACACAATGGAATGAAACAGGTACAGCCAAAAATAAAGCCTCCGATTTTTGTTACAATTAATGAGACGTTTCGAGAAAACCTTATTTCCTCATCATTAGTCTTTCAAATTGTATTTGTCACCGGAGTTAGTTAAAAGGGCACAATACATAATAAATGTATTGTGCCCTTTTAACAACTCCGGGACAAATACAATTTGAAAGACTGATGATGAGGAAATAAAGTTTTCTCGAAACGTCTCATTAATTGTAACAAAATCGGAGGCTTTAATTTTGGCTGCACCTGCTTCCCTTCCTTGTGTATAAATCAACAGCCACGTACTTCATTGGTTATATTATATATAACTTTACATTATAAAATAGAAACCCGTAAAAAAAGACCATAAAAGAAAAAGGATAACCGTAAGTGTTAAAATAAATAAATTAACATCTTTTCTCTAATTAGAATTCTTATTTAAGCCATTTGGTATCCAAGTGGCTTAAATAAAATCATCGGACTGCCTGGGGGTCCGAACCCGCGACGTTTGGTATACGAGGTTAGCACGCTAACCCCTACGCCAAGCCCCGAGGGCCTATTTATTATATATTTATATTTCCATTAATGGACTAACCTTAATGCTCCGAAATAATTGATAAAGGGTGAAAATATATAAAGCCATTAGCCCCCGAAAGGCCTCTCTAATTGTAAAGAGATTCTTTTTATTTGTCTTCTCTAGGATCTCTCCAACATATTCAATAAGTTCATTCCCCAAGAGGAAGGTGTAATTATCTCTACATTTAGTGTTTATTTTATAACGATAATGGACACCACAATAGAAGCTTAAGAGCCATTATCAAATGTGATTTGAATGGCAAAATTAATTAATGTAGATGAAGAGATCTGGTCAAGTTAAGTTTTATTTTTAAAAAAAGGCAACAAAATTCGAAAACATTCGTTTTCTTCTTAAGAGGCTTCGGGAGCGAAGTTGTTACGCATGTTTTTCCCGATAAGATGGCGTAGTGTGTCATAAAAGTATGCCAAAAAATCAAGTAATTCAAAAATTTGCCAAGAGATGTCAGAATGGTAGCTAATAATATTTAATGCATTTTGGTTAATTTTCATTGATCTTTTAACAATAAATACATTATAAATGTTATTATATATTAATGTATCTTTTATAAAAGCATAAAAATATATAAATATAGGCCAGTATAGGGTAATACTATATCGTCTGTTAGACTAGTCTGCCATCTATTGCAAGAATGCTGAACTAATTTCGACAGTTGTTTTTTAAATAAATCATCTAACAAGTAAGCTTATTTTAAAAATTTCTTAATTAATATGTGATTAATAATAACAATAAATTCATTTTTAAATTTAAAAAAAATTAAAGATTATTGGGACAGATTGCTTTTTTGTATTAGCTTGATTATAACTCGATGTCCCAATAATCTCTGAATTTAATTTGAATTTAATTCATTTAAAAAAACCGCATTGAAAAATTCCTTATAATAGTCTAGTTTTTATTTTAAAGTAGGCCTACGTTTAGACGTCGCTCCTGAACCCCCTTAAACAGGGCTAAACATACCAAAATATTGCCATATCGAAATTTCAACTGAAATTTGCATGTTTAGCAACTTCGTTGCCCATTTATTGTAACGTGTACGTATATTTAAAGCCCAAGTCCTAAGTTGCCGAAAAGACAAAATATAAATTTTTTATATCTTGTATTCTAATGTTCTTCCGGGAACAAAATACATGTATATATGAGCACAAAAAAATATGTTTTGACAAGTACTCTAAATAAATTTTAAATTTAATTTTGTTAGACGCTTTTTATTTATTTATTTATTACAAATTAATAAAGGATTTAAAATTAAATATGTCTTATTGTCAGACGTCAGCTTTTTTTTTATTAATTAAACTTTTTTATTAAAGCAAATACCGTTGTTATATTATAGTATCGTCACGAGACCTCTTTCAAACAGGAAAAAAGTTCATTTACTATTATTATTTATTTATAACTCTCGTAGGAGAAATTTTGCCAATGTAAACTTTCATACTCTTAAATTTCCTGCCATTTAATCAAAGCCTTGATTATCATAGTTTTTGAAGTAATGAACAAGTCATTCCATAAAAATATAATTTGGCTAGATTTTATTAATTTAGGACAACAAAAGTACCCTAATTTAGGTCCATTTTTATTTGCGTATCCTATTCGTCCCCCTCCTGGGAGTTTGAACGATGTGGGAGATTACTCCCACCCCCCTCAAATTGAATAGAAATTTTCATAATTTCTTTAACAGCTCTTAAAATTTTCCTGTATTTCTCTAAAACTATTTTTATTTATTGTATTTATTTATTATTATAATTTTTTTTTTTTTTGGAATTCGGACGGGTGGTATTTGGGCCCATATTCCCCACAAGGCTTAGCAAAAAAAAATTGTAAAAAACAGTAGAGAATTATCTAACTTAATTCTTTTTACTTTCTCTTACCTCTATATATGTTAATATATATAGAGAGAATTCTCATGAATCTAATACTCTAAAGTATTAGATTCATGTCAAAAATTCGATGTCGAGATTTTGAAGGATATATACGTTTTGAGGTCCCCTGAATCCAAAAAAGTGGTTTTCGCGACATGGTCTGTCTGTGGATGTGTGTTAAATTTTAAGCATGAGGTTGAAATTTTATATTTAAGTTTTCTACCCTCCAGGACTGTGAAAATAAGCTTTTAAACAAAATCGGCCAAAGAGTACTAATACTTTACTGATGTACTTTTTCAGTTTTTTTTTTTTTTTTTTTTTTTTCGAATTTCTCAAAATTCGCTCCAACGATTTTGATTAAAATTCAAAAATCAATTATTTTTTAGATGCTCTTTAAAATGTATATTCTCATTTTGCCATTGAAATATTCTGAAGACCACTTTACTCTTGTACTTCATAGAGAAGATAGGTTCATATGGATCGTTAACACCTGGTACTAAAAAGTTTAGGTCACTGTTAAAACTTGGTTTAGAGAATATCATTTTTAACGCTAGTGTTATTACTTTACTTTTTAACACCCAGTTTATGATATTAAATTTTAACGTCTGTTTTTAGAAAATATGTGGCAAACTCTCTACTGGTGGGTTAAGTTTCTTGGGATTATATTGGGGTCAGAGAGATATTTGCCACAAGATAAATTCGAACTTACTTTATGTTGTCTTAAACACAATCATAAGCTTAAAATAATTCCTTCCACTTGTTGTTTTCTTCTCAACCATAAATATAATACACCGAAGATCGGATTAAGTTTTTATTAAGGCCTAAAGCAAATTAAACTAACTCTAGGCCCCGAAGCAAACATCTGCCTTTTGTATTTATTAGCTCAAGCAGATATATTTTTATCCAGACAAAAATAATTTTAACAAATTTACTTTCTTTAAAAACCTTGCTCTTAGTCAGGTCTATTCACTAAAAACAGAGGTTAAAATTTAAAATAAACAAATATTAGAGTGCGGTGGATAGCTGAGTAGATCTTGTAGTAAAGAAGAAAGAAAAGAGTGATTGCAGCTAAGTTTATTTCGTTCTGTAGTGGTAAGTCAATTGGGTTGCCTAACTAGTAGGCGTCTAATGTTCATAATGTTCTCGGTTATAAATTGATTTACAACTAGAGCCATTTCAGTAGATTTTCTTACTCGCAGAGAGGAAAAAGATAAATTATAAAACCCAGTTCTAAAGAGCGCAATATTAATCGTGCCATTGAAAAAAATCTGTTAACGTCGATGTTAAAACTTTGTTTAGAGAATATCATTTTTTAACGCTGATTGTTTTTACATTACTTTTTAACACCCATTGTTTATTTTAAATTTTAACTTCTGTTTTTAGAGAATAGACCTGAGTAGCAGTTTGATAAAGATTAATTAATTTATTCCATTATTGTAAATCAATCTTAATTTTCTTTTTATTCATGAGTAATCCTTGACTTGTTATTCTTTATGAACCTACCATCCGATTTTTATAAAATTTTACTAGATACTTGGTTTATTCACTACTTTTTTCTCATGTTCAAACACTCCAGCTACATAGTCTAATAATAGATCTTTTTTTTACGGGGAAGGAAGTAAATTTATTGTTCACACTAGGAGGGAAATTCTCATTTTTTTATAAGATCAAGAGCTCTTGTCAAGACGATCAACAAAAGATCTTTCCCTATCAACGATGAAAAATCTTTTATCCTAGGTAGAATATAATAGAAAATTTTTGAATAAATGAATCTCACTAGCATGAAATTGAAGGGTGGGTGTATAGGTATAGTGTGCAACGGAGGCTGAGAAGGTTCATTCATGTGTCGGTTCGATAGAGACGGAGGGTTGCGCGTGGGTGGGGCGAGGTTCCCCTCCCCGGGGTTGAATGCCATGTGGTGGGGATGTCGACGGCACTGGAGGGGTGGGAGCCCCGGGCCGCAGGTCAGTCGTAGCTCAGCAGCCGACTCCCTTGTGTCCATTTGAGTCGACTAACCGCAGACTCCCGTCTTCGTCTATCGACCGTCAGCATGCTGGGCCGTCTGGCGCTCGGCTGCTGGCTGCTGCTGCTACGATGCGATCCTCTTTTGACAAGTAGCCCGGTTACACCGGTTACCATCACCAGGTCGGATTTTAGTGATCCGACCCCAACCACTATCCTGACAACAACTACTACTTCTTCAACATCGACTACGACAACTCCCACGACGACCACCACGACCAAGGCTTCTACCACAACAAAGACGACGACGATGACGACGACTACCCCCAAGCCGACAACATCGGCTACTAACACCGTCAGGAATCCGCCCAATATTGTCATGATTGTTGCTGATGATTTGGTAAGTTCTTTCCAAAAACAACTCAAATGAAAAAAATTGTCTCAAAAGATCAACTCAAATGTCAACATTTTTTTTTGAAGAAAATTTCAGAGAAAACATTTCAAAGATTAAAAAAAAAAAATTATCCTGAAGAAACCTGGAAGATGCGACGAAAAGATGAAATTGTATTTTAGCCGACGTTTCGAGACCCAGTGAGATTTCTTTTTTTTTTAAATAAAATGTTTCAAGAATGAATAAGTTTCATAAACAAAAATCAAATGTTAACAAAAACAAAAACTTTAGACAAAAAACATTTATTTTACAATAAATTTTTGCTGTTTTAAAAAAATTATTTTGATAATTTAAGAATTTTTTTTTCTTTTATCACGTGAATTTTTTGGAAATTAGGCTTATAATTCTCAGATACGACTTCACGACAATCCTATTCTACCATGACCTATGATGACATTTGAGGAAGGAAGCGAGAACGAACACTCAATGTTAATAAATAAATTACTTTTTTGGTAAAATACAATTTTTCAATCACTCTCAGGTAAACTTCAGATACAAATCACAAAGTCTTATAACTAGCGATCTAACTTACATTCACTTCAGAATGTAAGACTGCGATCTGAATTTGAATTAAACCTTCCAAAGGCGATAAAATTGTAACCGAAACGTTGTATTTTTATTTCGTTCTAATAAAGTTAAACATAAAATGAAATTTATTCACTAATAGTAACAAATGTGAAAACTTTAACTCCAAAATGCATAATATATATGTCAAGAGGTCATATATGTTTTATATTATGTATTATTTTTTTAGCAATATATGACCGAGAAAAAAATGTACTTTAAGTGGGTCTAAATATTCAATTTCGTCGACTAATATTAGCGTGCGTTGAAATTAAAACGATTTTTTGTTTTTAAATTTATTTGTTTTAAGGCCTTTTTCGACATCTAAAGCCAAATTCAAATGAAATAAGTTTTCTCACTTGTAACGGGAAACGAACCCGGGATACCAGTTTCGAGGAGCTTGATTAAAATTTATTAAAATCATTTGTATAAGTATTCATAATAGGTGAAAATTAAAATTTAAATACGTTCCTCTTTTATTTTTTGTTTATATTCCGTTAGTTTATCTTTATATTTTTTAAAGGTTAAAGGGGCAATGGAAATGATAATGTAAATGAAGTAATCATATTTATAGTTATTTATTTATAAATGAATAAAAAAAATTAATCTTTTTCGCGCCTTATGATTAGGCAACCCCCAACCCATGTAAGATGGGTTGAATTATAATTTTAAAATAGTTGATGTATCAAACTAAAAAATTATAGTAGAAAAAAATTCCATTAATTTTCGTAATTTAGAGTTGTAATCGAGAGAGTTTGATATCGAATAAAAGATTAAAAAATCTGGTGTGACTGGCGCTCAGCACACAACTTTCTCTTACCTTCGGTAATCGAAAGTTGTGTACTGTGCTTGTACACACACCTTGTGTCACACAGATTTTTTGTGTCGACATGTATTTAGTTCCCGACAGTACGGTACATTCGACTTTCAAGATGTAAAATTTATAAGTATGGCAAAATATTTATATTTTGTTACCATGGCAACCATTTCTCCTATCTTTTCTATGGAGTACAAGGGTAAAGTGGTCTTCAGATGATTTCAATGACAAAATGAGAATGATACATTTTATAGAGAATCTAAAAAAATAATTGATTTTTGAATTTAAAAAAAAAAAAATCGTTGGAGCAAATTTAGAGAAAATCGAAAAAACTGAAAAAATGCATCAGTAAAGTACTAGTACTCTATGGCCGATTTTGTTCAAAAGCTTCGTGTCACGTCCCATGGAGGTGCCTAATTTAAATATAATATTTCAACCTCCTAGCTCTTTTCGTTCTTGAGATATTTTGTTCACAGACAGACAGACAGACACACACACACACACACACACAGACAGACCATGTCGCGAAAACCACTTTTTTGGATTCAGGGGACCTCAAAACGTGTATATTCATTAAAATCTCGACATCAAATTTTTGACATGAAACCAATACTTTCTCTCTCTATATATATTAACATACACATAGAGGTAAGAGAAAGTAAAAAAATAAAAGATATAGGCCTACTACTACTAATTTTTTATAATGGGAGAGTATCGAAATGCAGTTTAAAAATAAATTAGATACCAGACTCAAAAACCAAAATAAACCACTTAAACCGCTTTAATTATTAAATTGTTTTAAACTTGTATAGAAGTAATGGCGCTAATATATATAATTAGAATGAAAGAGGATGCAGAAAATAATCAGTCTCTATATAAAATAAAAGATATATGAACAAAATCAAGAGGTGGCGTAATTTTTCTTATCTCTAAACGCAATGAACACCCATCTTAATATAATTGAATCATACACTCACTTCAGTCATTAGTGCCAGACCTGACACGTTGGGCTTATTCTGAGAGCTAACTTACTGAGATGGGTTCCCTTTTCCTTCCTCAGGGGAGGCATCTCACAAAAAGTTAGATAATATTTTGCCATGAGTTTTCAACTCAGGATTATAAGCTTAAGTGCTTTGTCCCCTGGGTTAATCTCCTCCTATAATTGAATACATACTAGTAGGGTCTATTTATTTTACGATTAGGTCAGGTAATGTGAATAAAATATAAAATTAATATTTTACTCACACCATGACATTAATTACCAGACCTAATCTCTATATAGGCTATAGGCCTATAGAATAATCAAATATAATTACGTATAAGCGTATAATTAGTATTATAGGCCTATATTATAAATACATATACAGTATTCTTTGTTGATATGGACCAATTATGAACAAAAAAAATGTTCGCTTAACAGGAGATAATTATTGAAATATGCGAGTAAAATATTGTTAATCACGCTAATGTGATGCGTTTAACATCAGCCCTCTGGCTTGTTGTAGATGGTAGCGCGCCTGCCTTGTATACCAAGGGTCGGGGGTTCGGATCCCAGGTAGTCCGATGATTTTATTTAAGCCATTTGGATACCAAATGACTTAAATAAGAATGTATTTATTGTAGAAAGTGGCTGTGTAGAATTGAATAAAGGATTGAAGAGGAAAGCAGCCAGGCAGGAGACCTCTATTAAATTAAACTCCTTTTATGCAAAACGTTTCGGCCGATTTAATCATGCCATCTTCAGTTGCATTGTAGTTTTTTAGTAAATAGAGTTGTCAACAGTCTGATCATAAGCTTGTAAATTTTACAATTTATTTATTTATTTTATTATATTTATTTATAATTTTACTATGTTTTACACATAGGTTATTGTAAAATTAACAAGCTTATGATCAGACTGTTGACAACTCTATTTACTAATAAACTCCAATGCAACTGAATATGGCATGATTAAATCGGCAGAAACGTGTTGCATAAAAGGAGTTTAATTTAATAGAGGCTCCTGTCTGGCTGCTTTCCTCTTCAATCCTTTATTCAATAAGAATGCCTGGACCCCAAAAACATATATATATTTTCAAATAACGGTTATCGTCAAAAGTCTTATATGGTCTGGGTTGCCGAAAAGACTGTGTGAGTGAGAAAAAAAGGTGTGAGTGTTAAGAAAAACATCAGTAACAATTTCATAATTGTCGAAAGGACATGGTCGCTTTTAAAGGTTCTAACTGTATGTGGTGAAACCTAATGAAGAAGTGCCAATCGGTGTCCGAATTATTTGGAAATTATCACCTTATATTCAATAAAAAATTAGAGTCTTCTTTTTTCTAAATTATTAATCATCTTACAAGATGTTGAATAAGCATTCATAGTTGTCTTTTTTTAGAGAAAATCCATTTAGCTGACTACTTAACCAAAAACGAAGAGAGAGAAGCCTTAAGAGGATTTTTAAGAAGTACACCATTTCATTTACTTAGGACGTTTAAGTGCTGAGTTGATCCCAAATGAGAGAGACGAGAGTGGATAGGATCGTTCTCTTTTGCCCATATCTGGGTACAGGGGCGGTACCAAAGATATTTTTTGGGAAGCGTCAAATTGAACAAAAATTTTTTTTTTCGATACTAGTAAAAATGTGGGACCTTTTCTTTATGTGTGAACAAAAATATCACAAGAAGGAAAAGAGCTAAGCGGTTGAAATTTTATATAAAAGTAAGGTACGAAACACGAAGCTTATTAACAAAATTACAATTTGTGTTCGCCTTTAATATCGCGTGATGGGGTCGACATTATCTACTTGGAAATTTAATTTTGTATAAATATAATTAAAGATCCTGTGGTGAAACTAATCCCCAAGAATGGGTGGGGCAGAAGTCCACTATAGTGGACTTCTGCCCCACCTATAGGTTCACTTCTTCGATGTATTGTTTTTGAATTCACAAATTAATTATACGGATTTAAATGGAAGTATCCCATTTTTCCCCAAAATAAAAAAAAAAAGATTGGAATTTTATATTAAATTTATTTATAATTTATACAAAAAAAACTATTTTTTTCTTAAAGAGTGATGGAGATAATCCTCCTTCCCCTCCTCTTTTCTCTTTCACTCCTGAGATATGAGAAAATGTTTGTTAAATTACCCCCTTCCCCTCCAACTCTCTACAATCCATCTCTCCGGGATAAGAGAATAATAATAGAAAAAATAAAAAGCCAAGCAGCTATGTTTATTTCTTTATTGAAGAACCCACAGCGACGTTTCGGTCGACTATGCGAAAAACTTCTTTCTATTAATAGATCAATCAATTCATTCATTCAATCAATTGATTGAACTCTAGCCATAAAGATGGCAGCATAGTCGGCCGAAAAGTCGCTGTGGGTTCTTCAATAAAGAAATAAACATAGCTACTTGGCTTTTTATTTTTTCTACTACATATTGATTCAGTTATTCACCTAGCTAACAAAAGAAAAATAGTTTTTTTTTTTGTAAATAAATTTAATATAAAATCTTAATTTTATTGGGGAGAGATCCCCTTTACCTCCCAACTGAACTCGCGCCTGCCTGGCTACGCCATGAGGTTCTGAAGATAGAGACACATTTTCGAAAACTACTGATATAAACACTAATTTTTACGTTCTCTTACCGCTATATATGTTAATATATAGAGAGAAAGTATTGGATTCATGTCAAAAATTCGATGTCGAGATTTTGATGGATATAGGCCTACACGTTTTGAGGATTCTTAAATGCAAAAAAGTGGTTTTCGCGACATGGTCTGTCTGTCTCTCTGTGAACAAAATATTGGAATAACTCAAGAACGAAAATAACTAGGAGATCAAATTTTATATTTAAGTAAGGTCCCCCCTAGGACGTGACACGAAGCTTTTGAATAAAATCGGCCAACGAGTACTAGTATTGATGCAATGAGTACTTTACTGATGCACTTTTTCAGTTTTTTTAATTTTCTCAAAATTCGCTCCAACGATTTTGATTAAAATTCAAAAATCAATTATTTTTTAGATGCTCTTTAAAATGTATATTCTCATTTTCCCATCGAAATCTTCTGAAAACCACTTTACTCTAGTATTTCATAGGAAAGGTAGGGGAAATAGTTGCCATGGTAACAGGGGCGGCGCGTCCACTAGGCAAACTAGGCGGCCGTCTAGGGCGGCAACCTGGAGAGGGCGGCAAAAAGGGAAAAATAAAAAAAAATTAGGTTCTGCGGGCGGCAAAAAAAATTTTGGTCCCGCAAGAGGAAATGTTCCGCAGGGGAACGGGAAAAAATTTTGGTTCCGCGGGAAATTTTGGTTCCGCGAAAAAAAAAAAAAAATTTTCGCAGAAAAATTTTTGAGATCAGGGAAAATTTTAAGGAGGGGGCGGCAAATTAAATTTATAAAGTTTTTTTTTTTTTTTGGGGGGGGTGCAAAAAAAATATCTTGCCTAGGGCGGCAGAATAGCTTGCGCCGGCCCTGCATAGTAACAAAATATAAATATTTTCCCATACTCATAAATTTTACATCTTGAAATTCAAATGTACCGTACTGTCGGAAACTAACCGCCTAATTCATAAAACCTTAAACATGTTAAATTGTTTATGAATAGAAAGTTTACTAAAATACATATTATCATTTAACAGTTGATTAGTTAAAACGCTTTTCAAATGCTCTTTTATGAATAAGGCGGTAAATATATGTCGACCCAAAAAATCTGGTGTGACAAGCACAGAACACAACTTTCCTTACCTTCGGTAATCGAAAGTTGGGTGCTGTACGGCCAGTCACACCAGATTTTTATTTGTATATCCAGAGATCGATAAGCATGTATCTTGTAAAATTTAAAGAATTTTTAAATTTCCTCTTGAAAAAATAAACAATATATGATAAAGATTTATTTTTAAAAAAGATTATTATAAAACTCATTTTTTTTTGTTTTGAATCTTAATGTAAATATTTGCACAAGCCTTAAGCTATCAAATAGAAAAAAAAGTTTTCGTACTAAAGTTGGAATAAATATAAACAAAAAGAAATAAATAAAAATTTCAGGAGATTGTTGTTTCTTTTTTTTTTTTTGTTCATCCCATTAGGAACATTTCATTATCTCTCCATTATCTCAATTGAGAAATGTTACTAGAGGTTTTCTAAAAACGAAGAAAAGAAAATCAATATACTGCAAGAAGAAAGAATCTTGACAAAATTTATTTTCATAATTTAATTTAATATAAACAACCACGCATTTTAACTATTTTAAATGATTTTTGAATAAGAAATTAGCATTTTAATTAGAGTAGAATCCGTTTTCCCTTTTGCATATATCATTTAAAAAATCTGGTGTGACTGGCTCACAGCACAAAACTTTCGATTACCGAAGGTAAGAGAAAGTTGTGTTCTGTGCTTGTCACACCAGATTTTTCGTGTCGACATATATTTAGTTTCCGTCAATATATTAGAATTCAAGATATAAAATTTATAAACAGAAAAATATTTATATTTTGTTACCATGGCAACCATTTCTCCTATCTTTTCTATGAAGTACAAGAGTAAAGTGTGCTTCAAACAATTTTGGGGGCAAAACGAGAATATACATTTGAAAGAGCATCTAAAAAATAATTAATTTTTGAATTTTAATCAAAATCGTTAGAGCGAATTTTGAGAAAATCGAAAAAAACTGTAGAGGTAAGAGAAAGTAAAAATTTATAAACAGAAAAATATTTATATTTTGTTAATATGGCAACCATTTCTCCTATCTTTCCCTATGAAGTACACTAGTAAAGTGTGCTTCAAACAATTTTGAGAGCAAAATGAGAAAATACATTTGAAAGAGTATCTAAAAAATAATTGATTTATGAATTTTAATCAAAATCGTTAGAGCGAATTTTGAGAAAATCGAAAAAAACTGAAAAAGTACATCAGTAAAGTACTAGTACTCTTTGGCCGATTTTGATTAAAAGCTTATTTTCACGCTCCCGGGGGGTGTTTAACTTAAATATAAAATTTCAGCCTCATAGCTCAATTCCTTCATGCTTAAAATTGGACACACACAGACACACTGAAAGACACACACACACACCCCCCCACCCACACAGACCATGTCGCGAAAACCACTTTTTTGAAAAAATAAGAAAAAGTAATAATATTTATCAAAAAATATGATCAACATTAGCGAAGAAATAAAAAATAGAATACTTTCCGCAAATAGGTGCTATTTCGGACTTACGAGGATATTTAGGTCCCACTTTCTATCTAGAAGGACCAAGTGCACACTCTACAAAACCCTAGTAAGGCCCATGCTAACGTACGCTTCGGAAACGTGAATCATCAGTAAGAAAGACGAAACATCTTTGAAAGAAAAGTTCTCAGACGGATATTTGGGCCTGTTAATGATGGCAGAGGGTGGGGAATCCGATTCAACCAAGAACTGTATGATATATACGATGAAACTTATAAGAATCGGAAGGCTCAGGTGGCTTGGGCATGTGCAGCGCATGGACGAAGGCGAGATGGCGAAACGAGTCATGAAGGGTAACCCTGGAGGATACAGGAAGATTGGAAGACCGAGGCTGAGGTGGCTCGATGGAGTGTCGGCGGACTACAAGATGCTGGGCCAGAGTTTTTGTATCGACATACATATAGTTTCTGACAATATGATTTTATTATTATTGCAATTTTAAGTCACTGGACTTCTAAGGTCATTTTGACTTTAGGGTTTACAATTTGAGTTATCTTTGAGTTATATAATCCCACTTCGTATCCCACAAATGATACAGGCACACTAATGCCTAATGTCTACCTCACACGGGAACGGAATTAGTGTCTGTGTGTCATTTGGGATGCCTAGCTAAATGGCGTTAAGAAATGCGCTGAGTGGTATTGTAATAAAAATTCGGAAATATTTTGAATAGAAAGGTGCTGCCTATTAATTGAATAGGAAGGCTCTACTTGTCTGAACAAGTTTATGGCCAGTCTTGTTATTCTATTACTATATAAAAATATAATATAGAAACATCGCACAAATAATTATAATAGATCAAAAGGAGAAATGTATTTTGATAACACAACGAATAAATAGTAAATTTAGATTGTAAGAGAGGGAATAAATTCTGTGAGAGAGAGAGAGAGAGAGAGAGAGAGGGAATTGAGTGCTAACAAGAGAGAGGAGAATTTGCAAGTAAGAATGGTTTAAAATAAAGATGGACAGAATTACCCTAGTATTAGTAGTAAATGAATTAGTTAATTATTTAATTCCTTATAGAAAAAATGAAATTGTTGGCTTGGCTAATCAATCGAATGTTTAAATAAGAATTTTACATATAAATGTAAAATATTAATTGTAAATAATATTTCAATTTACGTATTTTACTTATTTTATTTAAATATAATCAACGATTTAAAAATAAAATGTAAAATACCTTTAAAACTAGGGAGGAAAGCTACGCGAACAGGAGCGTGCTGACCGGTGGACGCCATGATGCACAAACACTTATATAAACACAACACAGATCAGATGTAAACTCTATGATGTCCCTCCGACGACTGAGGTAGAGGGCGTGGGGGGCTTCTTATTAGGTGAATAGGGCTCTTTGGAAGGTAGCTAGGCCAAATTTGTCCAATCTTATTGGTTGAAGCGAATTTCAGCTGGGGATCGAGTTTATGCATTTATGATGACGTATGCGATGACGTATTAATCAAAGACCACCCCCTCCCCCCTTCGACCCCATTCCACCACACGATGGCTTTTGTGGGGATTGGCTCTTAAGTGATTATTCAAAAATTACCCACTACGACCTTTGCTGTAACGTCAGAATTAATCGGAGTGACATTATAATTAAAATAAATAAATAAAAAAGACGAATTAACATCCATCTTTTTATATTTAATTATTTTTATTAATTTATTATGTAAAATTTAAAAAAAAAAATTGGTGTGACTGGTCGCACAGTAAAAAACTTATTTTATCTTTGGTAATTTCAACCTCGTAGTTCATTTCCTTCATTCTTTGTTCACAGACAGACCATTTTGCGCGACCCATTTTTACTTTCTCTTACCTATGTATATATGTAATATATATATAGAGAGAAAGTATTGGTTCATGTCAAAAATTCGATGTCGAGATTTTGATGGATCTTCACGTTTTGAGGTCCCCTGAATCCAAAAAAGTGGTTTTCGCGACATGGTCTGTCTGTGTGTGTGTCTGTGTGTGTGTGTGTGTGTGTGTGTGTTCAATTTTAAGCATGAAGGAATTGAGCTAGGAGGTTGAAATTTTATATTTAAGTTAAGCACCCCCGGGACCGGAAAAATAAGCTTTTAATCAAAATCGGCCAAAGAGTACTAGTACTTTACTGATGTACTTTTTCAGTTTTTTTCGATTTTCTCAAAATTCGCTCTAACGATTTTGATTAAAATTCAAAAATCAATTATTTTTTAGATGCTCTTTCAAATGTATATTCTCGTTTTGCTCATTAAATTGTTTGAAGCACCACTTTACTCTTGTGCTTCATAGAGAAGATAGGAGAAATGGTTGCCATGGTAACAAAATATAAATATTTTCCCATGTTTATAAATTTGACATCTTGAATTCTAATATACCCTATGGCGGAAACTAAATTTTTGTCGACACAAAAAATCTGGTGTGACAAGCACAGTACACAACTTTTGATTACCGAGGGTAAGAGAAAGTTGTGTGCTGTGCGCCAGTCAAACCAGATTTTTACTTTTTTTATCAAAACGTGTAGCCTATTTCCATCAAAATCTCGACATCGAATTTTGGACTGAAATCCAATACTTTTTTCTCTCTCTCTCTCTATATATATATAAGATAAATCTAAGAGAAAGTAAAAATTAAAAACAGGCCAATTACTCTGTGATTTTTCTCCGCTCGTGATACATTATTAAATTCTTTCATTTCAACATTTCACTTGCTCTTTTTATTTTTCGCGTACGTTTTCATTTTATTGAAATTCTTAATTAAATTTACAAGTACTCTGGGAAATTTTTAAAAACTCGTGAAAGGGTAATATCCTCAAAGGAGGATTTTAATAAATTTCAAATGAGCTTTAGTGGCTAAAATGTGATCCAGTTTTCAATATCAGTCCTTTTGAGATATTAATAAAAAGTAAGAGAATAAAAAAAAAATAAAGAATAAGAGAATCTAGAACAAACCGGCCACTTGCATGCTCTTGTAGTTTTACAAGGCACTTGAATATTAAAAAATCTAATATAAAAAATTAAAATATATTTTAAATTAATAATTTAACATCTCTGTATTATATAATTTTATAAATGATCTATCACATTACATAAAATAATTAATGATGATAGTTAATTCGAGTTGCATGTCAAAATATTTGAATTGAAATTTTATTACATTTTCCTGAGTGTCCATCTCTTATTATTATTGAATGTAAATTTAGTCATATAAATTTTGATTGAGGCTCGCTTGGAGTTTTATCGACCCAGGAAATATTTTCTGGTTGGACATTGCTAATCTAGAAAATATAGGCTACCAAATTAATTTGAATAAATAATGACCGAATCTAAACGATCTCAGATGGTAAAAAGAGATTAATTAAAACATTCCAATGATTTTCTAATTAAATTATTTATTAATTCATATAAATCTGTTTTATATATATATATATATATATATATATTAATGGCAAATCTATTATTGCGAGGCATCTCAATCTTAAAGAGAGCAAAGAGGAAAGAAGATACGACCGATAAGATGTAATGGTGATTTTATTTTCGGCGTACCGGAACCCGAGAGGGGAAGGGGGCGCCCTACCCATTTGGTCAAGCACACATTTATTGTTTTTTTTTTTTAAGTGAGACGGAGCCAAAGGGATCTCGGTGACCCTCACACTCCGGTTCGTCACTCTCCTGAATATGGGAAACTCTCAGTGATGCATGGGCGTCCCGGGGAACTTCCCGCTCCAAGAAAAATTGACATTGTGAGACTATATGGGGCCTTCCAGGCCTCCCGGAGGATGGCTGGCCCCATGGCCTCTCCCAGCCAAATTCTCTAGTGACACCCATGCAGGGATGACCGACATCCCGCAATACGCGAGGCAAACCCCTACAAGAAAGATTTGTCCCGCGCCCCGTAAATACAATCATGGCCCGCTGATAAAAGTTTGACTTCTCGGGAAATCCCCGAATTTTGTTTGTAAATGTGGCAGAACGTGCGCGCAATAAGCAAAAATTCATAAATATATCACAGATTACAGTATACTGGAGTGTCCAGTGGAGTGTCTCCCTCCCCCCTGTGTCCGCCCTTGCTGTCACTAGAAATTTTACTTTCGTTTTATAAATTAATTATATATAAAGTATTGGATTCATGTCAAAAATTTGATGTCGAGATTTTGATGGATATATGGACGTTTTGAGGTCCCCTGAATCCAAAAAAGTGGTTTTCGCGACATGGTCTGTCTGTCTGTGTGACTATCTGTGAACAAAATATCTCAAGATCGAAAAGAGCTAGGAGGTTGAAATTTTATATTTAAGTTAGGCACGCCCATGGGACGTGAGAAGCTTTTGAACAAAATCGACCAAAGAGAGGCCTACTAGTACTTTACTGATGCACTTTTTCAGTTTTTTTCGATTTTCTTTAAATTCACTCCAACGATTTTTTTTTAAATTCAAAAATCAATTATTTTTTTAGATTCTCAATAAAATATATATTCTCATTTTGTCATTGAAATCTTCCTAAGACCACTTTACTCTTGTACTCCATAGAAAAGATAGGAGAAATGGTTGCCATGGTAACAAAATATACCATACTTATAAATTGTACATCTTGAAAATCGAATGTACCGTACTGCCGGGAACTAAATACATGTCGACACAAAAAATCTGGTGTAACAAGCACAGTACACAACTTTCGATTACCGAAGGTAAGAGAAAGTTGTGTGCTGTGCGCCATCACACCAGATTTTATCATTATGATGAACTTGACAAGAGATCGAAACGACGACAAAATATTATTTTTAATAATTCAGTCATCAACAACATCAAGAATCCAAATTTATTTAATAAAATTGAATGAAATACTGGCCTGGGTATGTCTGACCATAAAAAATTAGATTGAAAATTTAAAAAAAATATTTTCGTTTTATTGAAGAAGAAGGATAATAATAATATTTTTCTTTGTTTAAAAAAAGGAGATAACGTCTTTATCCTTTTTCTTTACTACCAGCCTTGGCTAATATCAAATAACTTTTTTTCATTTGCCAAATCCGGGATCTAACAAAGTCATAAAAGAACCCAACGAGATACTATTGTAATTAAAGTAACATTTCTTGTTATTTCTTTCTATTCCCAAAAGAAATTCATTTTACAAATAAGAAATTATATTTATATAAGGAATGTGAAGTAAATAATGTGAAGTAAATAAGAAAACAGTCAAGAAATAAATTTCCACCTTGATTAGATATCTTTTTAAAGGTTTCGATTAAGGAATTGAACAATTTTGTTTCTGATCCCATTTCTTAATTAAACTCCAATAGATGGATGCTAGCTTTCAATGTTCGCAGACGAGTTGATTTGTTGATAAGGGCGGTTTGCTGGAGCGTGGGAGGCCGTTTAAAAAAACACATGAAAGGGCAGTAAATAGAGTGGTGAATCGTATGAAAAAACTCGTTAGTCAAAGACAATTCATTATTGATTTAATAAACAAATAAATAAGCGGGACGGAAAATGTGAAAAAAAAGGGCATATGAATATTTGACATTTTTCTCGTTTAATATATAATTGATATTTACGCTTCAATGTGATATATAATATATAAAATAATGGGAAAAATAAAAAAACGAGATTTTTTTTTAATGGCACGATTAATATTGCGCTCTTTAGAACTGGGTTTTATAATTTATCTTTTTCCTCTCTGCGAGTTAGAAAATCTACTGAAATGACTTTAGCTGTAAATCAATTTATAACCGAGAACTACCATGGCGAACATTAGACGCCTACTAGTTAGGCAACCCAATTGACTTACCACTACATATGCAGTATCAGTGTGAATTTAACTGAAGTTCAGGTCTATTCTCTAAAAACAGGCGTTAAAATTTAAAATAAACAAATGGGTGTTAAAAAGTAATGTAGAAACAATCAGCGTTAAAAAAATGCTATTCTCTAAACAAAGTTTTAACAGCGACGTTAACATGTTGCTTTTATTTCAAAGCTATCAAAATCATAACTTTACTATTTAGATTAAGGACGCCATGTTTATTTTAAACACGGCGTTAAAATATTAAAGGCACCCCCTAGACAAGGCATTAATTTTTAACACTATTTACTAAATGTTAACGCATTGGCTTTGAATTTTTGTTTAAAGAATAGCTATTTGAGGCAAGGAAGTGATTTTGAATATAATTTTTAACTCTGATTGTTTTTACATTACTTTTTAACACACATTTGTTTATTTTAAATTTTAACGCCTGTTTTTAGAGAATAAATCTGGTTGGGTGGGTCTTTTATGAAAGGTCATACGACATCCCTGTACAAAGATATAGCATGGCCCAGATCAGTGGTTTCCAAACTTTATGTTACCACGCCTCCCTTAAAAATAATTAATCTTATGACGCCTACCCCCCTCCCCATTTTATAAAATAATAGAAAAACGAAAATATTTAATGCTAAAAAATATAAATTTATATAAAAATATTTTTTTATTTATTCTTATTTAAAACTAGCAATCATTTGGAAAATTGGTCCTGGCGGCCAATATTATCGCCTCCCCTTAGACAAGTCCGCGCCTCCCTTGGGAGGCGAGCCTCACAGTTTGGAAAACGCTGGGATAAGGGTATTTTATGGCTGGTGGAATTTGTATCAGGAATGAAAGTTAAAAAAAAACGAAGCCAGAATTTTTCTTTAAAAATATATTTTAACAGCTTACGTTTCGGCCCTAGTCAAAGCCATCCTCGGATGACCACTAACAGCTCCGAGGATGGCTTTTACCTAAGCTGAAACGTCAGCTGTTAAAATATATTTTTAAAGAACAAATTCTGGCTTCGTTTTTTCTAACTTTCATTCCTGAAGAAAAATATTTTTCTCAAATCTTATTTTCACGCCCTAGGGGGGTGCCTAACTTGAAAATAAAATTTCAACCTCCTAGCTCAATTCCTTCATGCTTTAAATTGAACCCAGACACACAGACAGACAGACAGAGCATGTCGCGAAAACCACTTTTTTGGATTCAGGGGACCCCAAAACGTGTATATCCATCAAAGTCTCGACATCGAATTTTTGACATGAATTCAATACTCTCTCTATATATATTATATATGTATATTAAATTATACATATAGTTAAGAGAAAGTAAAAATTCAAATCCGAATAGAGATTCTATATATTACAAAAAGATGCGATAACTCACCCGAGTAAAATTCTAAGTGGACTAATTATATCTTACTTTTCTACGTAATGAAAAAAATCCCTACAAAATTCTGCAAGGGATTCGATGGGTTTCTAAGTTACCCAGAGTTATTATTATTTGTTTATGAGAGTTTCGAAATCTTCAAAAATTAATTCCGCCCCAGTAATAAGAAATTTTAGAATGACATTAAAATGTTTCTATCCTACTATACTAATAGTTGCTAAATATTGAATATAAATTTTAACTCAAACGGAATGCACTTATTTTTTAGTAAAAGTATTTAAAAAAAAAAACATTAATAATATCGTTGTGCATTATAGGGGATGGGGCATTAACCCCTCTGGTTAATGCCTTCATACCTCCCCCCCCCCTTTAAGGAAATTAGAGCCTTCACCGCGAAATTACTCTCAAAATAATTTGAATACATTTATAAATAATTATTTTAATTTTTATTAAATTTTGAAATTTATTTTAATTTTCAACTCTTGATCCACCCCTGTGTAAAAGTATATTAAGGAAATTTGATTAACAAAAATATAGGCCATATAGAAAGAATATAATGGTAAATAATGGTGACTTAAGAAGCCCTCAGGCTTGGTGTAATTGGTAGCGTGCCTACCTTCTATACCGAACGTCGCGGGTTCGGTCCCCTGGCAGTTCGAAATGGATACCATATGACTTAAATAAGAATGCTTGGACCCCCAATATGTATATTATTAATTAATAACGGTTATCGTATAAAGTCCTATATGGATGGCCTGAGTTGCCGAAAAGACTGTGTGAGAATGAATGAGAAAAAAGTGTATATTTAAAAAAAAAAAAAAAAAAGATAAAAAATAATAAACTAATTTTTTTTTCAATGACACCTACACTCCCCTCCCCCTTTCAACAGCTTATATTCTCCCTCTACCCTTAGTGAAATACAAAATATTTAATTTCATATTCAAAAGAATCGTTTTTCGCAGTCAAATTATTTGTTTGTATCATTTTTTTTTTCAACGATAAAATGCATAATAATTACCTTTAATAAGACAGTCAAGAGGGTGTGTTGGTTGACGGTGTGGTCAGGGTGTCTACACTATATTAATTATTCACTTTGATTCACTTTAAACACACTAATAAAGAGAGCAAGCAGCTCGCTCGCCGCCTGCCAGTAGGCCACGCTCTCGACTGAACGAGAAACTTGTCTCTCTCTCTCTCTTTGTATAGGAATAAATTTGATGAACATAGCAATTCCCTTTTTATTAAAAGTAAAAAAATACCTTTTGCTCTTATCTAACTATATTTAAAACTGGAAAAGAATGTCAACAAGTGATTTGGAATATTCCAAGGCCTTTTTTTAAATAATCAACCCTTCATCCCCCCTAATCAAAATAATAATCAACGTTATTACTTTCTCTTACCTATGTATATATGTAATATATATATAGAGAGAAAGTATTGGATTCATGTCAAAAATTCGATGTCGAGATTTTGATGGATCTTCACGTTTTGAGGTCCCCTGAATCCAAAAAAGTGGTTTTCGCGACATGGTCTGTCTGTGGGTGGGTGGGTGGGTGTGTGTGGTGGGTGGGTGTGTGTTCAATTTAAAGCATGAAGGAATTGAGCTATGAGGCTGAAATTTTATATTTAAGTTAAACACCCTCCGGGACCGGAAAAATAAGCTTTTAATCAAAATCGGCCAAAGAGTACTAGTACTTTACTGATGTACTTTTTCAGTTTTTTTCGATTTTCTCAAAATTTGCTCTAACGATTTTGATTAAAATTCAAAAATCAATTCTTTTTTAGATGGTCTTTCAAATGTATATTCTCGTTTTGCCCTCAAAATTGTATGAAGCACACTTTACTCTTGTGCTTCATAGGAAAGATAGGAGAAATGGTTGCCATGGTAACAAAATATAAATATTTTCCCATACTTATAAATTTTACATCTGAATTCAAATATTCCCTACTGCCGGGAATTAAATACATGTCGACACAAAAAATCTGGTGTGACAAGCACAGTACACAACTTTCGATTACCGAAGGATTACTGAATGTTTTCTATTTATTTCGGCTTCGAATTAGCTAAAATAAATTTAAAAAAAAACAAAACATTTTTTTCAATTTTTCAACCACTAATTCAATCTTAATAAATAAAATAATTAACAATGCGATCTCCTTCGGCTAGCTTCGCGTCTAGTCAGAAAAAAATTAAAACCGAGAATCGTAAAATCTTACAGCCGAATTATTTATTCGGGAGAGCATCCCTTCCTCAGTGGACTAAAATATTTTTACAATAAAAATTTTTTGAGAATGAAATAAATTAATAAGAATAGGAAAATAACAATTATAAAACTTACTCTTATAACCACTTCATCCCTTTTGATGGGGTCATAAGGGCATAATAGGCAACTAACATTAATGCAACTTGCCCTTATGACCTCATCAAAAGGGATGACGTAATTGATGTGCACATATAAGTAAATTTTAGTAGTGTTACTTGCCTATTCTTAATTTATTTCACCCTCTTAAACAATTTTTATTGTCAAAATGTTTTAGTTATTCGCAAAGTCAGGGGTATTCTTATGTCTCCGAAGAGCATCTAAAAAATAATTTATTTTTGAACTTTTAACAAAATCGTTGAAGCGAATTTTGAGAAAATCGAAAAAACTGAAAAAGTGCACCACCACGTTTTCGGGGGACAGCTTCCTACTTATATCCACCTCTTTTCGTTAATTTTAGGGTCATGGATTAAATTTAGAGGGATGAAAGGAATATTTTAGGCTGAGGGAATCGGGGAATCTGGGAAAAATTTGCGAAAAAAAAAATATCGGTCATTTTGAATGAATTTTTTCTAATTTAAGGGACAAAATCCTCCCCCCCCCAGATCGCCCCATTAGATCCTCTCTAGAACTTCAGAAGAAATATTAAGGCTAAAATATTCCTTTCTATTGCTCCAAATTTAATTCAAAGGCCTAAATTTAATGAAAAGGGGTGGAACTCGGAACTAGTGTATTATTTTCTATAACTAGTAGCATCATCCCTCTTTTCTTTATCAGGTGCAAATACCGTACCACAAATATATTCTTAATTCCGATCAAAAAACATATTTGTCTTGGGCACGCTTGTGATGTGCCCTCAACTTTCTTTAATCATATACCCCAATTTTTTAGATAATATTGTATATAATAAACCTCTCTTGGAAAAAATTATCACCGTAGGCCTAACTGTTAAAACAGATCAGAATAAAATTTATATTCATTTAAAAATCTGCAGATCTGCAGACTTTTAGACATTCCATCATGCTTTAAAATTTCAAATGTAGCCTGCCATAAAAACTGTAACAACTTTTTTTTTTATTTTAACTTTAATTGGAGCTTTTGAAATTTCTCACTCGAAGCGGATAATTAATTCTTTAAATTAGATTCATATATTAAAGCGTGCGGAGTTAAAATCACAATGCAGAAGTTGGTTTTATTTGTTGATAGTATGGTTCGGTAAACTTATCTAAATGAAAAAATAAAATCAACCTAGTTTCATGGAATATGTGTAGTGGAAAAAATATTTGACGAAAGGGAGATTGTAATTGAAAAAGGACCTGTGGTATAAATACTGTATTATATAAAAAAAAAATTGTCGTGATTTAAAAAAAAATAATTTTGATTTCTACTTTTAGAATCTTTAATCAAAGTAATATCGAATTGTCTTTAAATATTCGGGAAAATGAATCCTTTTGAGACCCTATATGGACCCTGTTATGCAATGGTGTGTCAAAGACCAAAAAATTCAAAATTGAGTTAAGCACGGAATATTGTTTCAAATGCTTTAATTAATAGTATTTTTTATGAAATATGTCCTAAAAAAATTTATATTTAATGGTACTTGCACAATTGACAAGAAAAATTATGATAGAATTCAATGTAAACAAAAACTTTATTGTTGATTTTCTCAAAACTCGATGTTTGGTCTTTGACACACCATTGCATAACAAGGTTCATATATCCCTCAGCCTGCTAACAACAGGTTGGAC
>JAKCPI010021006.1:0-11859 GCA_023213315.1 Euborellia annulipes
TTAAAGTCTTAAATGAGCTCAGTTGCCGAAAAGACTGTGTGCATGAGTGTGTAAATGTGAGTGTGAATGAGAAAAAAGTGTGAGTGTTTAAAAAAAAAAAATATAATAAATAGATTTTTTAATTATTGACAACTAGGCCAGTGTTGGCATAATCAGGGAAGGGCATCACTCAAAAACTCAAAAAAAAAGGTACACCAAGTAAAATGTACCGTAATTTACGAACCTATAATGTGATATGCAAATTATTTAAATAAATATTTACTGGAGTGCCTGGGAACCGAACCTGCACCCCGTGGCTTTAAGACTATCACTATTGACATTTTCGACAGCTTAGAGATCTAATTAGAGAAAATATGTTAATTTATTTATTTTAACACTTACGGTTATCCTTTTTCTTTTATGGTCTTTTTTTACGGGTTTCTATTTTATAATGTAAGTTATATATAATATATGTAATAATAATATGCCTGATGATAATAAATCTTATTCATCAATGCATATTTTTAATTGAATAATTTATATTTTATCGTCAAAAGCAATTTTCTTTATATTATATTATATACGAAAAATTACTTTTTGTTGTGATGATGGTGGCGATGGTGGCACTTCAAGTGCGGAGCCCGATTGGGCCAAATCGCCTTAAATCCGGGCCTGTATATGGCGTAAGATGCCGAAAAGACTTAAAAAAAAAATTGTCCTTGACTATAAGCCTATATATATAATTCGCTAATGTCCGTCTGTCTGTCGGTCACGCTCTATTTAGGCAACTTCTCGTTGGAATTTTGAAATTAAATTTTATATGCATAAAGAGGACCTTCTCGGGATTACAGGAAAACTATTTTCATCCCGAAATTCCTATAATTTTCGTAATCACTAGTAGATTAGACATTAACACGATGGTTTTTGTTGCAGATGCCTCCCTCGTCGCTTTCTGTTTGGCCCCCTTCTTCGACTGCCACGCATCGCGTCAAGAGAACATTGGATGCCTACACTCAAGGCGCTCAGGCGAACAGTTGCGCAAATCACATTGCACAGGTAAAATTATTTATATATATGATAATTTTTCTATTTTTCACTAAAGACCCGGAGATTACTCATGGAGCTCTAAATCATCAAAATCTCAAAGCCGAATTTTTTTTGCGATAAACTTACTTTCTTTTTATATACTTCGCATATAAGAAAGTTAAAATGGAAAAAGGCCAACACTCAACTCGTATTAAAACAATTCTATTTTTTTTTGACATACGGGTAATTTGTTAATTTTTTAATAATAATTTTTTAACAAAAGATAAATTAAATAATAAAAATTAAATAAAATTCATTTGTTGGCTCTCCTTTTTTTTTTATATTAATAATTAATAATATAATAGAATTTTCTCTCTCATCTTTCTAACTTAATTTTTTTTAATGCATTCACTCATTTTATAAAGAGTTGTCAGCTTTTTAATGTATTCTCTTCCTCTTTTTCTCATGAATAATTTTTTTGAAAAGATAAAAATAATTTAATATGTATTCTCTATTTCATTTTACCATAAGATAAAACTTTTTTTTTAAGTTCAATTTTTATTAAGAATTTCATTACTTAAAAAGATGACTTGGAATATATCTTTACTTTATAAGATTAATTTTTACTTTTTTTTTTTATACATAACAACTCAGATATTATTTCAACCAAGTGATCACATCGCACATTTTATGTGTTTTTTTTTTTTAAATTAAATTAAAGAATTATGAAATATAAAATATCAAAAGTAATCTCTTATATATTATATGAGATTCCCTTATGATAGCATAAAAGAAAGAGATACAAACTTTTGAGAGTTTCATTCTTAATATTAACTTATTAAATTTTTGAATTTCTTTTTTTTTCATCTTACACTTATTCACCTGAGATTTCTTAATCTTAAAAAAACTTTTACACAATCGAAAGTGGAATTTTTTTCAGAAAATACAAAACCCAGACATTGAAGAGGTTTAATTGGTCCCTGTTACGCATTAGTGTGCCAAGCGCCAGCTACCGAGTTTTGAGAAAATTAAGATTAAAGTTTTTTGTTTTCATTGGATTATATATATGTCGTAGACAGATCGTGAAATTAGACAGTTCATGAACTGTCTAGACATTTCATGAACTGCAGCCAGATCGTGTAATGGTCAAACAGTTACATGATCTGGCTAAAAATTTTAGACAGTTCATGAAATGCAATTGGGCCTTAGACAGATCGTGTAATGCTCGAGAATTACATGAAATGTCTAAATTTTTTTAGGGCAGTTCATGAACTGCCTAACAGCAGTTTTGCCGATCGTGTACTGTTTATAAAGCAAATAAAGATCTCGAAAAAAGTCAATTTTTTTCAATATTATTATTATTATCGATTACTAAATTTTCCAAATCTTCCTCAGTTTATAAATCTTGAGTTAAGGTGCGCGTCTCGGCGTTCTAATTTTGGGAGATTCCAGCGGCCACAAATTTGAAACTATCTACCTCAATTTTTTATAAATTAAAGCTATTTAAAATGTCTACAACTTATAGAAGCCCTTTTTTTGATTTTTGAAAAAATAAAAATTTTTTTTTAGATTTATTGCATTAAATTACAAACAGTACACGATCGGCAAAACTGCTGTTAGGCAGTTCATGAACTGCCTAAAAAATTTAGACATTTCATGTAATTCTCGAGCATTACACGATCTGTCTAAGGCCCAATTGCATTTCATGTACTGTCTAAAATTTTTAGCCAGATCATGTAACTGTTTGACCATTACACGATCTGGCTGCAGTTCATGAAATGTCTAGACAGTTCATGAACTGTCTAATTTCACGATCTGTCTACGACATATACATGGGCGTAGCCAGACTTCTTGTTAGGGGGGGCCAACCCATCGTTAGGGCGAGAGGGGGGTTTGCAATTAATATATAGAGTAAGGTGGGGCAAAAGTCCGCAGTTTTTCTTTGGGAATTTTTTTTGACCTTCCTATGAAAGATACAATAAAAATAGGAACATCCCCTGAAAGCCTGGTTAATTGGCTATCTTACCTAATTTTTTTGGTTTCCAATTCGGTAGCATAAGAGTAGGAGAGGTATTTAAACAAAAATTTTCATTTGCGGACTTTTGCCCCACCGAGGGGGTAAAAGTCCGCACTAGCGAGGCAAAAGTCCTTAGGTGCAAACAATTGCCCCTGCAGCGAACAACCTCTCGAACCAGGGTATAAAAAAGACTTAATAAGAAATACATTAGGTATAGGTATGTTTTATGTATTTATTTTATTTATTAGAAATACAAAATAGGCCTAATAACAATTAGTCCCCAGTAAGATTGAAGTTCATTAACTGCATAAACATTTCGGGACGTGCTCGTTTTCCTAGGGTCATTAATCCGAGAAAATAC
This sequence comes from Euborellia annulipes, assembly GCA_023213315.1. NCBI lineage: Eukaryota > Metazoa > Arthropoda > Insecta > Dermaptera > Anisolabididae > Euborellia > Euborellia annulipes. The sequence goes on from JAKCPI010021006.1 coordinate 3,384, forward strand.
TAGGTAGGGGTATTAGAAACCCAGAAACTACTAGGTAGGGGTATTAGAAACTCGAATACCATTGGGTGACATTTGTTCCATTGGAGATCCATTGGGCCTTTTGCCCCGTCGAGGCCGCGGACTTTTGCCCCATTTAGCTATTTTCATCGAAGTGTTACAAAAAATTTTTATTGTTAACTGTAGAGAAAAAAAAAGGGTTTAAAATATTTATTTAGGGTTATCAGCTTGCAATCAAAGACATTAGACAGTTAGAAAAGTGCATGCTGGTACATGTTGCAACCATGAGAATTTCCATAAATATTAGATGGAAGGTGACAAAAACATAAATTTGCTCATTGTTAACAATCGGCTTCAAACACGTTATTGAATTTCGAATCATCATCTGTTCTTGTTGTTAGCAACCTAACAAAGTCGTTTAGAACAACGCCAAGTCTAGCGGGGATTTTAAAATGACGATTCGGACTTTTGCCCCGTGCGGACTTTTGCCCCACCTTACTCTACATAGATTATTAATTATTTATTTAAATAAAAAAAAATTAAATTAATGTAGTGGATTGGAGTGTTAAAAAAAATTCTCAATGGGAAAAATATATATTTGCTTGTTTTTTTTTTAATTTTTAGGACCAGCCAGGGGGGGCAACGGCCCCCCTGCCTCCCCCTGGCTACGCCCATGGACATATATATATATATAATTTATTTTGTCAATTTTGCAAGTAACATAGAATATAAATTTTTTTAGGACATATTTCATAAAAAATACTATTAATTATAGCATTTTAAACAATATCCCGTGCTTATCTCAATTTTTAATTTTTTTGGCGCTTGACACATTAATGCATAACAGGGTCCAATTGGAAGTGCTGATCCAAACTTATAAAGACTCTAGGAAAAAGAAATATGTTCCATCTTTTTTTTTTAATTTACGTCAAATAAGAAAATTTTGTCAATGTTGAAAAAAAGTTGACTTTATTAATAATGCTTGATTTATTCTATTATTGATTAACACGATTTTCGACTTTGAAATTTGAATATGACATTACAGTCATCCTAAAGAAATTTAATGTCTCGAAAAAGTTTTATTTTGCAGACAGGACGGTTTTTTTAAACCCCTATATAGATATACTTTTCTATATGCTTTTATTCTCTTTGTTACAGGTTTTCGGCTGCATATCTAATTATATTTCGCCTCTCGATCAGTAAAAGCTGTCAGATGCTGGTTCACCAGGCACGAAGTTCTCTGGTTTCATTCCAGTAGCTACTCCTTTCTTCGGTGAGTAATTCTTGAAATTTTAACAATTCTTATTTATTTTTAAATTAAATACATGTATATGATAGAATATAAATCTTTGGCTATAAAATTGAAACTTCTCATGTTGTTTTCGACACGCCCTTTAATAAAATAAAATGTACATACATGCGTAGAATTTGTGCATCAACGATAATGACAACTTTGTGTAACATCTCTAGTAGGGGGGTATTCTTTTAAAATTCAATTTAAATACACTGAAAATAGCCGACCAAACCCACAAAACTGCTATTCTATCCGAATTTCGTTTATTTAATTAATAAATGTTAAAAAATACTAGTAATTTTATTAGAAAAAAAAAATACAAAAAAATAAACAAAAATGTTTTGATAAAATTGTAAATTAAAAGACTAGAAGATTCAATGGTAGACTTGAGTTGTGAAGGAAGAACTTGTCATCGTAGACTTTCGATTTTGAGTGAAGATCAAAATTATCGATGAATGAGATGCCATCTTAGTTTAACGTCGTCAGCAGGCTCAAATTTTTTTAATTAATATTATCAATTACTACAAGATACAGTAGTAGACTTGAAATGTAAAGTAAGGACTTGTCATCGTAGACTAGATTTTGTGTCAAGATCGAAATTATAGATGAATGAGATGCCATCTTAATTTAATGTGGTCGGTAGACTTAAATTTTTTAAATTATTTTTCCAAAAATAACAATGAAATAGACTTATGGAAAAGACATAATATCACAACAGTTGCCATCAAAAGAATAATTAATCCTATGAGAATAGTCTGAAAAGTAATAGAAAAATTATTTGGCTTACAATTTTATAAAATTTAGAAATGAGAGTTAAAAAAAAACTTACCATTCCCAACTTTTGTTTTTTCATTTCTTCAACTTCTGGAATAGGGATCTGAAACATTAAAAGAAACAATTTTAATTTTTTGTCCTTATAGCTAACTAGTTTGATTAACTTTTTAAAACCATTTTTTTTTTAATTTTTTTTTTAATTACAAAAAAATAAATGAAATATTTTTTCTACTATAAAGATTGAAATAAAATTTTAAATTTGTAAAAGCGAGGTTCTGAGAGATAATAGTCTAGTTTATGGATCACTCTCATTTTATCTTTAAATAAAGGAAAAAATGGATAAAATTAGAACGTATTCAGTAGAAAAATACATTATTATTTGAAGACCCGTGTTTATTATTCAATTTGAAATTTTTATTATTTTTAATATAAAATTTTTTAAGAGTGACCCAAAAACTCTCCGCATTTCCCTTTTACATCAACTTTGAAGCCTAAAAGTCCAAAATTTTTATTCATTATTTTATTAAAATATTTAATCTATACTTACAATCACGTGCTGATGATATATAGTTCTCCCGTCCATCTGTTGCTGAAGCATACACTGAAAAAAAAGTTATATTGTCATCTTATCGTACATGGGCGAGAAAATCATTTAAATTAGAGGGCATTTAATATAAACATATCTCAAGGAACAGTAAAAAAAATTTGCTAATATTTTTTTGAAATCAAAGGAGAGCAAGTTAATTGGAAATTCAAAAATTTCCGGCTATTTCTATAACAAAAGTACGTGAGGCAATTGCCTTTAGGGACGTAGTTAACCTGGAGGAGTCCCCCTCCAGCTTGGATATAATTGACCAAAACAAGGACTACTTATATTTAACTAAAATTAATTTTTTTTTTTTTTAATTTGCCTCAGGGGATATAGTATAGAATTTTTTCCTCCCTTAGAAAATATTTTCGCTACGCCCCTGCGGTAGACGGGAGAACAGGTGATCTAAATGGAGTGGGGGATCGGTTAACTTCTCCCTCGCCCTCGCCATTTATTGAGAAGATAGTAAAATATAAAATTTTTTTAATGACTTGGAAATTTTTAAAAATTTATACATCATTAGAAGCATAATTAAAAATGTTCACTAACCATATAACAGGGTATAATATCTTCGCTCCTTTCCATTATTTTTCAGTTATTTGAATAGCGAGCAGAAATTGTAGATATATATCGGTTACTATAGAAAGCGCCCGTGATTGTTGAAGAAATTTTTTTTATTATTTAGAAAAATTTACACACGTTGCCTAGGGGAGGTTCAAGATAGTGACAAATCGCTCCATTAAAATAACAAGGTTCTAACTGCACCAACACTAGTTTTGAGAAAAATGAAGTCAAAGATTGTAATAGCTGTAGTACGTTAAATATAACAGTTTTCGTCCCAAATTTTTTTAAATAAGTTGTTTACATTAAAGTTATTATTTTCCAATGTTTGGATGATAAAAAAACATTATCATTGATTTTAAAAAAATAATAGCATTTTGCAGATAGAACTTTGTTATTCTGTAAATGAGCATTTTCAGAATAACTTAGTTCTAACTGCACATTTGGGGGGCCGCAAAAAACAAAATTTTTTAATTTCTTTCGGCCGAACCTTGTAAAAGTTGCCTTTTGGCTAGAAAATGATAATGGCAAAGTTTTAGCTAAATTGGATAACGTTAACCCGTGCCTCAACGAGGTTAAAATTTTGAAAAAGTGCGATTTTATGTAAAAATTCATAGTTTTTACTTCATAAAATGAAAACCAATTGTCGTAGAAAACTGATTCTTGTCTCATTTTGTAGCAAATTTAATTCTTTTGAAGTTTTATCATAACGATTTTTTTCGTTAAAATCTATAGTATTAATGATATTTTGAAAAATAAGTGGAAAATCACAATACAGACCATTCGATATAACTTTTTCCGGAAAAATATTCGAAAGGAATGAAATTTTTATAGGTTATTTGGGGGTACTCTAGGATGTCTATCCTAGATTATTAACCTCGAGGGCCCTCAGTGAGGGAGGGGGGTGAGTGGAGGGTGACAAAGACCTCAAAAATTTGAGAATTATTTAGATTTTTTGCTTATATCTCGTAAACTAATCTTATTTTGCGAATAGGGTTTGGACACCGGTGGAAACCGAAACCGGTATACCGGTTTTTTTGGCTAATTTTCAAAAACCGAGAAACCGAGTTTTTCCCGAAAAACCGAATTCGGTTTTTTTTTTTAAATTTTTTCTTCATTAATACTTGTATTAGTAGCCCGTGATCCATGGCTCAGAGAGAAGATATTACAATAGCTTCTAGTAGCTTGGAGTTTCGGGTTCGCTTCCCGTTCCAAGCGAGAAAAATTTATTTCATTTGAATTGGCTATCAATCATTTGAAATAAATAGAGATGGGGTTTAAATGGCCTTAGATGCCGAAAAAGACCTTGGACAAATAAAAAAAAAAAAAATTATAGATTATTTATATTTTTTCTCCTTTTTTCTAGTACTTAAATAATCTATAGATCTTTATAATAATAGCGGAGTGTCGGTCTATCCGTCCGTCTGTCTCGCTCTGTTTGGCCAACTTTCCGTTGGAATTTTGAAACCGAAATTTTGCAGTCTTATAGAGGTCGTTATGGAGAGTCCAGGAAAAATACTCGGGTCCCGAAATTCCTACAATTTTTTGAGTTATTAATTCATAAAGTTACGATTTCTCCCATAGGAAATGTATAGAGAAATTTATGTATTTTTTGTATTCTATGAATGTAAACAAATCCTCAAGCAGGCACTGGATCAGAATAGTAGTAATAATAATTTTTTTTGGGCTCGGATCCCAGGAAGTCCGATGATTTTATTTAAGCCATTTGGAGTGGCAGGCGGTTATTAAAAAATAATTCTATAAAATTTTGCTTTGAGTATTTTTTTTATTTTTTTTTCCTTGATTTACATTTGAAAAAAAAACCGGTTTAAAACCGGTTTACCGGTTTTACGCTTTGTGAAAAACCGAAAAACCGGTTTTCAAAATTTTTCGGTTTTTTCCAAACCCTATTTGCGAACCATAGCACCATGCAAAGTGGTAGAGCATTAAATTTACTAAAATATGGTACACTAAACGAATTCGTAGACTCAATACTGACCGAGGTACGGCCGGTCAAAGTTAGACGAATTTTCTCAAAATGTAAAAAATGTCCGAAAAAACGAATAGTCCTGAGGATATCCACTTTTTACCTAGAAAGTATTTCAAAGTAAATTAAATTTTTAACAAGTTATTTGTCTATTCTAAGTCTTAGACTTCGTGACTTTGTCCTACTTGGAGAGGGGCAGGAGAGGAAAACACCTCAAAGATTTTAAACTTTTTTTCAGTTTTTCGCATATATATCGATAACTAACTAATTTAGACAAAATGTTATATTTCAGGAAAATTTATCAAACTTTGACCGGCCGTACCTCGGTCAGTATTGAGTCTACGAATTCGTTTAGTGTACCATATTTTAGTAAATTTAATACACTACAACTTTGTCTTGGACTATGGTAATCAAAATATGCTTAGTTTACGATATATATGCGAAAAACTGAAAAAAGTTCAAATGTTCCCGTTACCTGAAAATGTTTCTGGCCATAATACACCTTCTTGGTTACAGTAAAATATGCCGTAAGATTGTATATGTTTAGTTTTCTTAAATAAAATAGGCTGCTGATATCTGCATGAGGGGTCATGATGATAGTTAGAACCATGTTAACCCAAAACAAACTTGCTGTTAATGTCAGATAGAACCTTGTTATTCTGGCTAGTTCCCTTATTTTCTAACATATCGCATCCTAAGTCAGTTCCCTGCATAGATATACTAAAGAGTTATTCATTAATGATGTAAACTCAATTTCGCCAAAAATGTCAGTTAGAACCTTGTTATTCTAATGGAGCGAAATGTCAAATTGGTAGAGTCAATTAACCTTAATTTTGTAATAAGTCATTATAAAAATTTTAACTTTCTGTCCCAATAATCCCGCATTTAAAAATTCTTTTAATATTCTAGTTTTTTTTTATAAAGTACGTTTAGAGCCAAGGGCGGACATAAGAGGGAGGGGGGATAAAGGGGGTAATTACCCCTCCGGGATTAAAAAAAAAATACTTTTTTTCGAAAAAAATTTATTTTTAATGTAAAATTTTAAAAATTAATTAATACTTAAAAATTTGATTTGTATTTATATTCTGGCAAACAAGTACAGAATGCCCCTTTAAATTACCGAGGTGCTCGTAAGGCGAGGTTCTACTGTAATTAAAATAGAAAATAATTATGTAAACCTTTAATAGAAGAGAAAAATTATTTACAAATAAACGTAGGGCATTTTGAAAGACAAATTCAGGACTGTCCTGCAAAATGCGAGACAAAAGCTCACCCTAATTTTGTATGGATTTTTCTAAAAACATTATCCTTACGAGAGGCTGGCTATAGGATCATTATTTCTTATAGAAATTCACAATAAATTTTTTCGGGTTCAATTGGATTAAACTTATGAAATCTACTGCTCTCTTGCAAGTCTAGGCAGGTCAGGCTGGAGCTGCCTACACCTTGTAAACCTGTCTTGGCCTTTTAGTAGTGACTCTGTCACCAAAGAGAGAGGTTGGTTGGATCCATGTCAGATTCTCTCTCATAGTTCTTATGCATTTAGTAGTGAAGCAGCCATTGAAGAGAGCAGCCACGTTAGCGTTGGTCTCTCACAAAAAATCCAATTTCTCCTAACTTACAGGCCCTATTTAGGTAAATTTCTTCCAACTTCGTATTCGAATAGTATTTTAATTATTTATAAAATAACTAGCCGTGTCGCCCACCTTCCGTGGGCTTCGCCTTCCCTGGGCTCCCTTCCAGCTGGCTCTAGACTGGCTTGCTACGGACTATCACCATTCTTTATCCTGTGCCGCAATTTTTCAGACAATATAAACGGCCCACTCAAATTTTTCAATTATAGAGTATATGTGGTTTATATATGAATAAATTTATTCTTGTACGAGAAATAAGTGTTTCTTCCCTAGATTTCGAGGAGATATCAAAACAATTTGACCAACTTAGCGTTGGGATTTCTAAATGAAAAAGTCTAGGATAAATTCTCGGACCCTAAATACCCTAACGTGAGGTCTCAAAAATTAATTTTATTCTTCTTCACACAAACAATAATATATATAGATATATTTTTTATATTCTTTTATTCTCCTTGTTACAGGTTTTGCGGCTGCGTACCTGATGATATTTTGCCTCTCGATCAGTAAAAGCTGAGCTGTTGGTTCATCTGGCACGAAGTACTCTGCTTTAATTCCAGTACTCTTTTATTTGGTGAGTAATTTTTCAAATTTTAACAATTCTAATTCATTTTACTTTCTCTTACCCTATATATGACAAATATAGGCCTATAGAAAGAAAGCAAAATTTCGATGTCTAGATTTTGATAGATATACATGTTTTGAAGTCCCCTGAGTCCAAAAAAGTTGGACACTCAAAAGAAGCTTTGGAACAAAATTGGGCAAAAAGTATTAGTTAAATTATAAGGACCTTCGGCCAAAAATTTTACTTACGGCCATCTACACACAAAAAGTATTAGTACTTTACTGATGTACTTTTTCAGTTTTTTTCGATTTTCTCAAAATTCACTCCAACGATTTTGATTAAAATTCATGAATCAACTATTTTTTATATGCCCTTTAAAAAAGAATATTATTAAAAATTTTTTCCTGAAACTTTGAAGTTCACTTCACTAATATATTTGTATCCGCCATTGGTATGAGTAGAAGGTGCTTTATGTGATGCTTTTTTTTTTAATTTTATGCTTATCTTAACAACTTTTAATAATTTACAAGAATCTTACGAATTAATTTTGTTACATATAAACAAAAAGGGATATTTAATTAATAGGCTACAGTGGCGTACCGAGGGGGGGCGAGGGGGTGTTCCGCCCCAGGCCCCGAGCCGGCATGGGCCCCCATATATTTATAAAATAAAAAATTTAATGAAAATTTCTCTTTGGAAGGAGCCCCGGGGCCCTCAGGGCTCTCAAGTAAAAACGGAAAAATTTAAATAAAAAAAAAAAAAACAAAATTTAATGAAAATTTCTCTGTAAGGGGCCCCGGGATCCTCAGGGCTCTCAAGTAAAAACGAAAAAATTTAGATAAAAAAAAAAACAAAATTTAACGAAAATTTCTCTAAGGGGGCCCCGGGGCCCTCAGGGCTAAGTAAAAACAAAATTTAATGAACATTTCTCTTTGAGAGGCCCCGGGGTCCTTTGGGGTTCAGGGATATACGGTATTTTAAAAATATTTTAGAGTATGGAGGAGAAGGATATTTAAAGATGAGCACCCCCCAAAAAAAAAAAATTCAATATAAGGCCACCTCTTATAGTGCCGCCCCA
>JAKCPI010021008.1:0-13408 GCA_023213315.1 Euborellia annulipes
CAGTAGGCTACTCTTTGGTCGATTTTTGATTAAAAACTTATTTTCACGCTTCAGAGGTGTGCCTAACTTTAAATCCATAGAGAATAAGCTGGCTCCGTCACCGAGAGGGGTAGAAATGTCATAAAAAAATAATTTACTGTTGTCCCCCAAGATTATTGCATGTTATCAAAAGTTGTTGGAAAGATAATAATTTTATTGTAGGCTAAATGAGATAAGACAAAAAGATTTGTAGATCAACAAAATTATTAGAAGAAGCAATTTTAAAAAAGGGTAAAGAATTCTAACGGAGAATCAAAAATTTCAAACAAATTATAACGGCAAAATTCAAGGACATAATTGACCTAATATTGTAGTTGTGGCTGTTGAGTTGTCTCAAAGAAGGGTTGCGAAAGCCAAGACTGGCAACCAAATTTTATTGAGCTGACGTTTCGGTCTCGATAGAGGCCATTTTCAGGGTTCATTAAGTGTCAAGAAAGTATATTTATTTTGCATTAGATGTATATGCATGGGTGTAGTCAGGGGGGAGGCAGGGGGGCCATTGCCCCCTGGCTTGTCCTAAAAATAAAAAAAAAATATAAAAAAAAATATATATTTTTCCCATTGGGAATTTTTTTTATCGCCCCAATCCACTACATTAATTTAATAATTTTTTTTTTTGTGTAAATAAATAATAATCTATGTATATATTAATTGTAAACCCCCCCCTCTCGCTTTAACGAGGGGGGTTGGCCCATGTGTATATGTAATGATGCTCATCAGGTGAGATATCTTGCAAGATCGCTCAAAATTATAAAGCATATCCGAGGTCCTAGTTCGAATCCACGGTGCGCAATTTTGCCCAATTATAAACACAAACTGGCAAATTTGCAATCTTAAACGATATATTGACTGGCTTATTTACAGTCTATTTGAGCGTTGATTGAAAAAAATTCCATCTTTTTTAAACCTTTTTTTTTTTTTTTTTAGAAATTTTAAAACAAAAAGAAAAATTATTTTTAATCAAGCACATTCGCTCTTTTCATCAAAATAATATTTTCGTTCAGACTGGGGATTCTAACATCGACAGCTTAAAATATAACGGAAATGGAAAAATTTTTATTTCGTTATTTAATTTGATTAATACAAGAGCAAAATTTGAAAAGGTATTGTATGTAGTCAATTGATTAATTTTTGCTAATATAAAACATTTTCGACAATTTTTAGTATGAATATAATCAAAACAATTAATTTTTTTTTAATTAAGAAAATCAAGAAAACCCTACTTAAGTAGGGGATTTTTTTTAAGGGGTAATAATTATTACCCTTATGAATATAGAAATGACGCACAGTGTTCCTTTCGCTTCAAAAGTGGCCACGCGAAAAAAAACACGAAAGTCAACCTAATTGAAAAACGTTCTAGGGTAACAAACTAGAATGTTTGCTGGTTTCAAAACTGTATTTCTTTTTAAAAATAACTCAGCCATTGCCGAGTTATAGGTCCTTAAAGTTGAGCAAATCTCAACAGTGAATTTTATGCTCTTTTTTGCATGAAATCAAGAATTTTTTCGAGGGGAAATAATTGTCCAAATCAAATAATTTTTTTACCAAATTATTCAGCGATTTCTCTAGTTTCAAAATAATTTTTTTGTTTTTACTATCCTTATTAAATTATATTGTTTTTAAGGCCCTTTGTAAAAAATAAAAAATCCTCCAAAAATTTTTTAAATCACTCTTTTTCATTGATGGTTTTAAATTACTTTAAAAATTGGAATATACCAGAAGATAGCCAAAGAGCTAAGGAAAATGGTCCAATAGTCATCTTTTGCCACTTTTTGCCTATTTGGGAGTTAGAGGCCGTTAAAGTCGGAGCGCGCGCTTTTTCAATAGGCTTTCTCTTCATTTATACCACAAGTTAATTCTATTTTATCAAAATAAAAGCAAATATGATTAAAAGATATCATTTTAAATGACTTTTAAGTTGTTTGCTATTCGATTATAGGTGCAATTGATGCGTTATATCCAGCAGAGAGGTGTTTTTCATTTACCTGACTTCGCTCAGGAAAACCCACTCTTCATTGTTTATAAATTTATACATTTTTGCTTAAAAAATATTTAAAGACCTGAAACAAAATCGGAACAAAAGTACTAGTATTTTACTGATGTACTTTTTCAGTTTTTTTCGATTTTCTCAAAATTCGCTCCAATGATTATGATTCAAATTCAAAAATCAATTATTTTTTAGATGCTCTTTAAATTCTCATTTTGTCCCCCAAAATTCTTTGAAGCACACTTTACTCTTATATTTCATAGATAAAGACGCAAAAAATCAGAGGGTAGTAAGTACAGAACACAACTTCCAATTATCAAAGATAAGAGAAAGTTGTGTGCTCTGCGACCATTCACACCAGATTTTTTCCAAAAATGACATTAAAAAAACGTGATTTATATTTAAAAATTCTACCGTTCAAAATAGTAATTATATCAAATATAAAAAAAAAAAAAAAAAAAAAATCCCTTGAAAAAACTTTTTTATTTTTGTTTTCCTTAAAAACATTCAAAACTACATGTGTCCAATTTTCTTTATTAAAAAATATATGTATTTATAAACTTATTGATTAATAAAGAAGAGAAAATAAGCTAAAAATTTATTTTATTTAAAAAAAAAAAATTCGCTTGAAAATTTTTTTTTTCTTATTTATTTATTTTTTTCTTATTTAATTTTGTTAAAGAACATTAAAAAAACAGTGTGCAAATTTTTATTAAAAAATACCATGTAATAAAAGATTTATTGATTAATAAAGGAGGAAAAAATTCGCTTCAAATTCAGTTTTTACAGTGGATTATTTTTTACCGCTTTTCCTTAACTAGAATTATTAAATCTAATAACATATTCTTAAAGGGCATACTTAAACACATATATATAAATATTTTCATCAAAAAGTACCAACTAATAAAAAAGATATAGGCCTATGACCGCTTTTGAAGCGAATGGGACCACTGTGTGACGTGTCTACATGGCCGGCAAAAGTTTATATTATAGGCCCTGACGAAAGGGCGTACCCAGGATCAAATCTAGAGGGGGGTGCAGAACATGGTCGCCCGGGGGGGAATTGTGACATAGCTTTTTTTTATATAGAGGGGAAAAGCCTTCGAATTAAATTTAATTTTTTTTCTTGCTTCTAGGGGCGAGGGCAGCTGCCCCCTGCCCCTCGCTGGGTTCGCCATTGAATAAATTCTAAAAAATATGAAATATTTTTCATAATTAGCTAATAACAACATTTAAAAATAATTTTTTTTTTGTTTCCTAATAATATTAATTTTATTCAGGCGCGTTCCTACTGGGGGGAGGGGTAATGGGCCCTCCCCTCACAAGCCCTTACACTAGATATTTACTAAGTTTTTAAAGAAAAAATTGAGTTTTTGCTCGAAATTTTTTTTTTTTTTTAATAGCCTATTTTAAAAGATAAAATCAGTGCCGGATTTACACAACTAGAGGCCCTAGGCCAAATTACCTGTGCGGCCCCCTTTCTAACGGGGGGGGGAGTCCGGAAAATTTTTTAAAACTAGATACCAGGAGATTGATTTTAACGCTATTTCAGCCTTTAAAATGTGATGAAATTTTACATTTCTTTGTTACCAGTAAAAAAAAAAAAAAAAAAAACTGACGTTTGCTGCCCCCTCTAGCCTGCGGCCCTAAGCCGCGGCCTAGTCGGCCTAGTGGTAAATCTGGCACTGGATAAAATATTTTTTTAAAAATAAAATATTATTTCGCGGTGCTGGAAATTGGGATAGGTGGCCCCGGAAAAGCAAGACCGTTGAACGTCCCCCGAAGCCATCGATATATATACCCAGATAGCACACTTCGTCTTATGTACCTACCGCTTAGTTCCAGTTTACGGCCAAGACGTACCTGGACCTAAATGGTAAGTAAAGCGGGCCAACATGGCGGATACGTCCAATCATTTATGTACATAAGATGTCCCGCCCCGACCTATTCCAGACATATACTTAGAATTTTTTTCAAAAAAATATTTTTGTATTTTCAAAGTATTTTTTTCAGTTCCTCATACGGCTTAGAGATAGAATATTTTAAAAAATGTTAATTTTTTTTTTCAAATTATTTATTTCTGTTTTTCAAGGGTTTTGGAAATTATTAAAAATATATTTAAAAAATACACAAGTGTAGGTCGCATACCGGACCTATTCCGGATGTAAACTTAGAATTTTTTTTTCAAAAAAAAAAAATAAAAAAAAAATACAAGTTTAGGTCGTATGTATATTCAAATAAATTATAAAATAAAGTTAGAATAAAATGGCCTGAGCAGCCGAATTGACTTTTTATTAAAAAAAAAAAGAAATTATTGTTTCACCCCATCCCCCCAAGATGACTCGAACAAAAATTTCAGCCCCCATCTCCTCTCCAAAGCAAAATCTCAGGGCCGCTCCTGATTGGCTTTTTTAATGCGAAAGAATTCGCCCCCACATCCAAGATGATCCTTCTACGCCTAAGAGCACAGAAGAAGGAAGTATCATGAGACAAAAAAGAAATTAGGTGCCCTCGGGGCTTGGTGTAGAGGTTAGCGTAGGGCTGGACGGTAATGGATTTTCATTACCGACCTCGATAATGAAAAAAAACCGGTTTTTCTCGAAAGTCGGTAAAAATTTTTACCGCCCGCGGAACCAAAGTTTGCCGCCGCGGAACATTTTTTTTTTTTTGCGGAACCAAAATTTTTCCCAGGCCGAAAAAATATTTTACCTTTTTTTTAGAGAGCCAATTTTTTGCCGAAACATTTTTTTTCCCTCGCGGAACCAAAATTTTCCCCGGCCGGAAAAAATATTTTACCTTTTTTTTAGAGAGCCAATTTTTGCCGAAACATTTTTTTTTCCTCGCGGAATGCCAATTTTTTGCCGAAACATTTTTTTTTACCGTGGGACCAAAATTTTCCCCCCGGCCGGAAAAATATTTTACCTTTTTTTTAGAGAGCCAATTTTTGCCGAAACATTTTTTTCCCCTCGCGGCGTGCCGGTTTTTGCCGAAACATTTTTTTCGCCCCGCGAAACCAAAATTTTTCCCAGGGCGAGAAAATATTTTACCTTTTTTTTTAGAGAGCCAATTTTTTGCCGAAACATTTTTTTTTCTCGCGGAACCAAAATTTTTTACCGCCCGAAAAAATAGGTTTTTACCGACTTTCGAAAAAAAAAACCGGTTTTTATCGAATTAGAGGTTCGTTACCGCGTTTTCGGTAAAAAATTTTTACTGGTTTTTACCGGTAAACCGGTTTACCGTCCAGCCCTAGGTTAGCGTGCTAACAAAAATCTCTTTTTATTAATTTTTTTAGATTTCAAAATTTTGTAGAAGAGAATTCAAATGTCTTATATTTTTAAGAACTGAAGAGGAATTCTTATTCTTGGAACAACTAGCATCCAAACTCCGACTTGATTGTTATTTTATTGTTGCTGGTATAAAAAATAAAGTAATGTAAAATAAAAAAAGAAAATTATTAAATGTAAATTTTTAAAAATTTTTCTTTTTTTTAGATAGTTTATTTAAAAGAAATTTATAATATTGCTCCAATGAAAGTTAAAATAAATAATTTAGGTCAAATTGATGAAGCTTTAAAAACACTCTCTGTTTATTTTTTGAGACGACGTGTGAATTTAGAAAATACTATTTTTCCTATTGCAGCTTCAGATAATGTAAGACATATTAAACTAACAACTTGATTAGATAAGAAAAACAATAAATATAATGATTTTTTTAGAATATTCCTATGTATAGAGCTGAAAAAATAGTGATGGAGAAATTATTAATATAAAAGGTTTATATGCAACAATTTGGCAGACATTAGAAGAAAAATTAAATTTCAGGTATAATCTCAATATAACATTTTATTTTTTTGAAGAAAAGTAATTTAACTTGCTTAGAGACATAAGCCTTAGGTAGGAAATGTTTAATAGATTTTTCTATAAAATATAAACCATGGGCGGATTAAAGGGGAGGGGGCGATCGCCCCCCCCCCCCCCCCGAGAAGAAATTCAAAACGTTATAAAAACTAGTAATCTAAAGAAATTATGATTTCCGCTCTTTAATTTCAATTGAATTTGTTACCAATCAATTTAAATAAATAGGAAAGGGGTCTAAATGACCATAGATGCTGACAAAGTCCTTAAATAAAAAAAAATTAACCCCCCCCCCAGACAAACTTACATTAATCCGCCCCTGATATAAACAGTGGCGTCATTTCAACTTTTTCTTGGGGAGGGGGAGGGGCAAACTTTTTTCTCTTAAAATTTATTTACAAATAGGTATTTGTAAATAATTAACAATAACGTTTCGGCCACTCATTCTGTGGCCTTCTTCAGGTACAATTCAGCTAAGGTTGTTACATCTCTGACAATTTCTTTTGAAGGAGGAAGGAAGCTTGCTAAGCTGAATTGTACCTGAAGAAGGCCCCAGAATGAGCGGCCGATTTTTACAAATAAACCACAGTTAAACCGAAAATCATATTATTTTATTACAAATAGGTAGACTACTCAAATTTGGCCAAAAAATATTTAATTTGTTTAATTTTGTACAGTTTACACGTAGATATATTTTGAAATATTTTATTTAGAATAATATAAAATTAAAAAAAAATCAGAGTCCTTGGGGGGAGTGGGGGGCATAGGTTTCCACGCCCCTGAATATAAATAATTTTTTGGGATGAAATTTTAAATTTTTTATACATGATTTACTTTTCAGAACACGTTTTTTACAAGATACTGATCGATCTTGGGGAGTGCCTTTGCCCAATGGCTCCTGGGATGGAATGTTGGGCATGGTGCATCGAGGTGAAGCATTGGTGGCACTTGGAGATTTTAGCTTCTCCAAAAAAAGAATGCAAGCTTTTGAATATATTGTACCTTTCATTTATACAAGGTGAGCAGGGCCGTAACTAGCTTTTTTAGAGCCCCTATATTTTTTGGGAAAAAGTAATTATAATATATCCATCAAAATCTTGACATCAAATTTTTGACATGAATCCAATACTTTCTCTCTCTATATATTTCATATATAGGGTAAGAGAATGTAAAAAAATGTTGACGTCTATAAATAAGAACACTCTAATATATGTAGGTAAAAACAATAAATTAGGATATTAGATAATTATGACGGGGGTCAAAATTGTGAAGGTCTCTAATAAACCCCTAAATTCTGTGAGCGTAGATAAATAAAAGCTATAGCTTTTTTTTTTCTTTATTTTCCGGCCTTTGACCTTGGTTATTCAGCCCCACTTTAAAAGCTATAGCTATAGCTTTATAATTAGGGAGTGCCGGGGAGGGCGTGGCCCCCCCCCAGAAAGCTCGCCCCCTTTCTGGGGAGGGGGCCCCAGAAAGCTCCATGCCCCAAGAAAAATTGAGAAAATATGGGGCTTTCCAGACCCACCGGAGGTTAGCTAGTTCCATGGCCCCCCCAGCCAAATTCTCTAGATACGCCCATGGTGGTCTTTAAACAATTTTGAAAGCAAAATAGAACAGCATCCAAAAAATAATTGATTTTTGAATTTTAAGAGAAAGTAAAAATTAATATGTCAAAATAAATTTGGAAAATCGATTTTTAATAATTTTCAGAACGTTTTGAGACTAAAATTTCATTGTTTTTGCTTGAATATTTTATATACTAACGTAAGTTATTCAATCAATATCAAGGACTAAATGTGTTTATTTAATTAAAAAACAATAAATTAGGATAATTAGAAAATGAAGGCGGCAGTTAAAATTTGAAGATGTAAAAGGCAATTAATAAACCCCCATTTTATGTGGTCGTAGTTAAATAAAAAAATGTCTATAGCTTTATAATTGATTGAAAAGACCAGTTTTGCATTTTTTCACAAATCCAACGAAAAATAAGAGAGATATAACGAGTTTTTGAAAAGCAATTGTGCGCGAGAACAAAAGCCTAGACAAGAGTGAAGCGAGGCTCCCTGCCTGCACTCTGTGCGTCGATCGAATTAGAAAAAACAAATTGATGCTCTCCCATCATTTGAAATAATTAGTAAATTGATTGATTTCATCTTTTTATGCTTTTATAAAATTTTATTCGAAACTTTTTTTTAACTATAGGAATAAAAGACTGCATATTTACATATTAAATAATAAAATCCATGCCTTTAGACCTTTAGTTCAGTGCTTGTTAAACTTTGGGAACCAAATAAATATCTCACGGCCCCCCTATTTTTTTTTTTTTTTTTTTTATATTCTCTTGCCTATGTGTGTTCAATTTTAAGCATGAAGGAATTGAGCTAGGAGGGTGAAATATTATATTTAAGTTAGACACCCCCCCTGAGGTGTGGAAATAAGCTTTTAATCAAAATCAGCCAAAAAGTACTAGTACTTTACTGATGTAATTTTTCTCACCTGCTTGAAGCCATTTTATTTAATTTTCCAAAAGTCAAATGATCTTAGAGGCCGAAATATAAATTGAAAATACAATTAACTTTAACACCCTGAGGAACGCCCCCCGGTTGCCATCGGTACATTGTATATTAAAATTTATAATAAATAAATAACCCCTAAATGGCCTCTGTAGCCGAAAAGGGTTAAAAAAAAAAAAAAAAAAAAAAAAAAAAAAAAAAAAACTTTAACACTGTCTCAGGAAGAAAAATAAATAAATCCCACCTCAATAATCAATCACAAGTTAGAATATATTTATTTCCTTTATTAAAATAATTTTTTTTAAATTATTTAATTTGTTTTTTTCTTCTAATTTGATGAATATATAAAAAAAACAAAAACAAATAGTTTTATTACTTTCTCTTATTTTTATTTCTGTCTTTATAGCTTCTAGGAAAAGATGACGTCACGCGCATTGTTTGGAATCCGGTTTGTGTGCACCAAGGACTGAGACTGAGCATCTTTAAGCGACTCTCTCCATCTCACTCGCACTCATTACCTTCGCTCTCTTTCTACTCAAATGCAATTTGAAAGCGCCTTATAGACCACAATATTTGAATTTTTGCTTTTTCGAGGAGGGGGCCGCCTTTTAGGCCCCCTTCCCTCCCCCTCCCCCTTTAGGTTGTCCCCTCGTTTAATATTTATACTAATTTTATGAAATTTGTTCTATTAAATTAAAGATTAATTTCATTTTAACAAAAGGGTTTATAGAATGGACACCAGAGGCAGCACTTGCCGGCGGTGTCTTGTAATTGAGCACACCATTTGCTTGCAAGGCTGTCTGTTTTTATTCAATTCGGAAAATCTGCGCGAGAAAAAAGCCTAGACAAGAGTGAAGCGAGTCTCCCTGCCTGCACTCTGAGCGCCGATCGAATTAGAAAAAACAAATTGATGCTCTTCCATCATTTGAAATAATTGCCAAATTGATTGATTTCATCTTTTTATGCTTTTATAAAATTTTATTCGAAACTTTATTTAACTATAAGAATAATAAAAGACTGCATATATATCTATAAAGAATTCAATCCTTTGAGAAAAAATAAAATTTCAAAATATTTTATCTTCAATCAAAGAGATGGTAATCGAAAGTTGTGTTCTGTGCTTGTCACACTAGATTTTTTTTAAAGGTCGCTTAGACGCTTCTCCTACACCTTAACCGATTAATAGAAGTGAACTATTTTGTTTCAAAAAATTTTTCTTAAGTCTTTTCGGGATCTTAGACCAAGTAGATTAAATGTCACAGTGGCGGATTACATTATTAAAGGGCTCTGATTAATCAAATTTAAACGCCACTACTCTTTCGAAGAAACATTTGATATTTTTTAGACATTTTCACCTCAAAAATTTTAATTTTTTTTTTTTTTTTTTTAGGTAATCTCTATCAAAATTTTTTATTTATTTTAAGGAACATTTAAGGTTGTTGCATGAAGAGCCCAGTTTGTTTCCGGACGGCTCTCTACCATTTAATTCGCATCTGGATACCTATTTATTTTAAGTTTATTGCGTTACAATTTATCCAGTCAAATTTATTTATATCTTTTCGTATTCGCCCTCGGGCCTTGGTGTAGTTGCTAGAGTGCTGGCCTTCTATACCAAAGGTCGCGGGTTCGGATCCCACGCAATCCGATGAGTCTTACTGTATAAGGCCTGAGTTGCTGTGTTAATCTGTGCGTGGGTGTTAAAAAAAATCTTTTGGTATTCAATTGATTTAAATAAATTTTTTCCAAATTTTATTTTACTTAATTGTGTAAATAATCAGTATTAATAGCTTTTCTCCTATCAAAATTATCCCAATTAATCTGCATCATGTTATTTAAAGAAGCTCTTGAATTGTGCTACACTCTTGCGGTGATTTAGAAAATAGCTTATGATTGCCCAATTATCCGTAAGAGCGCAGCACCAATCAAGAGAGCCTGCAAATTACAGGGTGGATTACCGAATATGATGAGAAGATTTGGGGTAGCTTTGATAGGGGAAAAGTCATGTAAAACGAACATGATATAATGTATATATATTTTAGAAATATTTTAAGCTGCTTAATTATTCGAAGGTTTAATGTACTGTATTTGGTATCCAAATGGCTTAAAGTTTTTCTCAGAAAATCCAAATAAATTTGATACCCTCTCTCTATTTTAAATATGAATCTCTTCTCTACATTTCACGTTTATTTATTTTTTTCTGCATATTTTAGAAATGAAATTTACGTACGATCACATAGATTGAGTTCTGAAGATTTTGCATTTGTTAAAAATATCGAAACATCTTTCTGGATTATATTAATTCTCATTACAATTATAAATGCTTTGATCTTATCATATATTCGATATAAAATAAATTTATTAGGACTACACGATCATAATCAATATTTTTGTCCTTTTTTTGAAATTTTCACCATGTTAAGTCAACAAGGTATTTTAATTGATTTTTAATTTACTGTAGATGTAACAAATTTAAAAAAAATTAAATCGAAATCATATCATTGTAGTTAAGCAATGCCAAGTGTGGCGAAACTCGACGAAGGTTTCCCGGTAGCCTCAGTAGCCGGAAGGGGAAAAAAGATAATTCCGAAGGCTACCAGGGTAAGTTCCACATACTTGTTTTTTGGGTCCCCCACCGATACTCAGCCTTGCTTTGGCATTGCTTAACAGCAACGATCTTGGTTCCTGTTTCTCTTATCTCTTGCCAGACCCCGGCTTAAAAATCATTTATTAAAAGATTTTCTTTTTGTTTTTAGCTCTACCTTTGATGTCAAAATCATTAAGCAGTCGTGTTTTATACATGTCTTGTTATTTTTTAACTCAAATTTTGATGGCTTCTTTTTCTGCGTATCTTATTCTTTCTTCATTTAAAAAAGAGTTTAGGCCGCCTCCTTTTAAGAATTTTCTTGAAATGCTTAAGCTTAATTATTTTCGTTTAAGTACACTTTCAAAATCTGGACAACTTTATGATTTCCAGGTGATATTTAAACATTTTAATTTTATCAATCAATATTTAATAATTTATTCCTATTTCAACAGAATACAAATGATCCAATTTTGCATGAAATTTACGAGAAATTTATTTTGCCTCAAATTGATTCACTTCCTGAAACAGAATTAGATGGCCTGGAGCGAGTGTGCAAGAATGCAAATTATGCCCATATCACCTGGAATATTGTGGCTCATGGAATGGAAAAATATCTCTCCTGTCAATTACAATCGATTCCTGAAGTTACATTTACTGATCTTATTTCTATAATAATTCAAAAGAATAGTTTTTATACTAAAATTTTTAATTATTAGTAAGTATATCTTTTTTTTTTTTATTAAACATTTAGGCCTATTTTTAATGAATTAACAAACTATGATCTATATTTGTGAAATTCTTTTCCATCATGGTCATTTGTACCATGGGTCGCGGGTTCGCATCCCATCTCATGCGACAATTTATTTCAATTGGATTGGTTTCTAATTCAATATATCTCAGGAACGAAAAGAGTGATAAGATTGAAATTTTATTAAGGGGCGCGTATCGGAAAACCGTTAAAACACGATTGACTCGAGGCGGCACCAGATAGCGTTAGTGTTCCCCCATTAGAATACACGCAACTTGATCCATTTCATTTTAGACTTTCCAGCTAATTAATTAAAGGCAAAAAAATTAATTATTTTTTAACACAATGATTACTAATTTAATTATCAACAACTTATAGAGCTCCTTTTTTTAAAATATCTTTTATTTAATCCGATTAATCTAAAAAAAAATTTTTTTTTTTTTGAAAATCAAAAAAGGGCTTCTATAAGTTGTAGATATTTTAAATAGCTTTAATTTAAAAAAAATTTGAGGTCGATAGCTTCAAAATTGTGGCCGCTGGAAAGTCCCAAAATTAGCACCCCGAGACGCGCACCTTAAATTAATAATTATGAAAGGCGCACTCCAGACTTCACTTATTTTTTAGATGATCTTTACAATTTTTATTTTACATAACCTAAAATTTACTCTTGTGCTTAATAGGAAAGATAAAAGAATCGGTATTCAAAATTTGTTTTTACTAAATATAAAGTTCTGCGACAGAAATTGCTTTTGAAATTTCATTAATTATTTTTATATTAATACGTTATTTTTGTTAATTTTACAGTTTGATGAATATGAAAGAATCGGGTTTGATTAATCGAATCATCTCTAAAGAATGGCAGCAACCAAGAAATTCCGAATATGAAAGAATTTCACATTCAACAATTGATTTTAAACATATTTCAATTTTAGTTTACATATTAATATTTGGAATGTCTACGAGTTTAATAATATTGATCTTGGAAATTTTGATCCATAAATATAGTTATAATCTATTAGTAAAAATATAATCAAATATCTTGAATAAATCCAACAGGAACTAGAAATTTTAATAAAATTAACCTGCAAGGATGAAATTTTAGCCACAAACACTACTTAAGGAGGTTTCTCACGGAGGGTTTTCTGGATATATCGCATGCGATATGACTTCATTTATGACCCTGATTGCAAGGGTTTTTGGCTGATTCCCTATGTTCTATTTTTTTCATGCCTTTTTTCCAAACCCAGGCATCGACCAATCACAGAGTCGGATTTTTCACGTCATCCAACATGGTTGACTTTAACCAAAAAGTGAGGTTATTAGTGAGAATATATTAATACGTATTATTATAATTTTTGACAGCTTAAGTTTTATTCGCTGGCTGCATGTCTCGTGTCAGTGCATCATACTCCATACGTATTATTATAATTTTTGACAGCTTAAGTTTTATTCGCTGGCTGCATGTCTCGTGTCCGTGCATCATACTCCTTGGCTCTGCTTGCAGTGACGTCATGTCGCATGCAATGTAACCTGAAAACCCTACGTGTGTGAAACGGCCTTAGTTTCCATTATATCTTCAAAAGAAAAATTATTTTTATTTTCTAGTATTTCATAATCAATTTTTGAAATATTGTCCATTAGACTCTATTTAGATGTATGAGATGTTTTTTACTATTGATATAA
>JAKCPI010021009.1:0-11124 GCA_023213315.1 Euborellia annulipes
ACATATTTCATAAAAAATACTATTAATTAAAGCATTTGAAACAATATTCCGTGCTTAACTCAATTTTGATTTTTTTGGTCTTTGACACCCATTGCATAACAGGGTCCATATGGCCTAAGTTGCCGAAAAGACTTTGTGAATGTGAGTGTGAATGAAAAAAAAAGTGTGAATGTTTAAAAAAAAAAAAAAATTTTACATCTTGAAATTCGAATGTACCGTACTATCGGAAACTAAATATATGTCGACACAAAAAATCTATTTTCCCAAGTTTATAAATTTCAGTACATCTTGATTTCTGCCCTCGGGCTTGTTGTAGTTGTTAGAGCGTCTGCCTTCTATACCAAGGGACCCGGGTTCGGACCCCAGGTAGTCCGATGATTTTATTTAATCCATTTGGATACCAAATGGCTTAAATAAGAATGCCTGGACCACAATATATTAATATATATTTTCATAATAATGGTTATCGTTTAAAGTCTTATATGGCCTAAGTCACACCATTTTTTTTTTTTATTAATAGTTGATTGTTGTCAAAAGATGTCTTAGATATAAAATTTTAATTCAGTCGTTTTGTATTGTATTGTTTCTACGAACTCACTTACCGCCCTCGGGGAATGAAATCTTTAAAATCCCACCCTTCAGGTTGTATTAATTTAATTTGAAAATGTTTTGTTTTAAAAGATTCGTTGGTCGCCCTTAGGGAATGTGTATATACTCGTATATATGTGTGTGTTTAACAGCCAGAGGGAGAAACGACCTAAATACACGACAGGTGTTAATGGTTCTGTGTGTATATATATAGAGAGCGGCTCAAGTAAATTATTATTAGGAACCGACCGAATATTCGGTTTCGGTTACGGTTTCGGCCAGTTTCGGCCAAAAATCATGGTTTCGGCCGTAGTTTCGGTTTCGGCCAAAAAGTGGCCGAACCTTTCGGCCGGCCGAAACCAGAGTCTGAAAAAATGGGATCAGACTCGCATGCAAAAAAAAAAAAAAAAGGTCAAATAATTTGCACTTGTAGTCCAGTCAAATTTCACATTAAATTCGCAAATGCGAAATAACGCTGCATTTTTTGGTATGTTATTTTGACCCCTTAGGAGAGTGTGAAACCACATTTGGCAATCAAAAAAAAGTTGTGCTACCTGCATAATACGAGAAAAATTTCAAAATTTTCGGACATTTTTCAGTTTTTGCTGTAAAATATGGGCTTTTGACATTAGTTGTTATTATCATTTTTAAAGTGCATTAAATTTCAAACAATTGAAGCCAAACCACACCTTCGTAAGTTTAATAGTTTTTGAGATATGATGCAATTTCATGTAGGGCTATTTAAAACTTGTATTATTGGAATTTTTGTTTTTTAAGTTTATAGGAGAACTATAAGAGCTAATGACCCCGTTTTGCGCTTAAATGAAAGGTAATTAAATGTGCTAAAACTCAATTTATCACAACTTTTCTCTTAGCATGAGCCGTTATGTCGATATTGGGCTTTAAACATAAATAAAATTAAAAATTCTAAAATTTCTGTTGTGTTTTAAGCCGAATATCGACATAACGGCTCATGCTAAGAGAAAAGTTGTGATAAATTGAGTTTTAGCACATTTAATTACCTTTCATTTAAGCGCAAAACAGGGTCATTAGCTCTTATAGTTCTCCTATAAACTTAAAAAAACAAAAATTCCAATAATACAAGTTTTAAATAGCCCTACATGAAATTGTATCATATCTCAAAAACTATTAAACTTACGAAGGTGTGGTTTGGCTTCAATTGTTTGAAATTTAATGCACTTTAAAAATGATGGTAACAACTAATGTCAAAAGCCCATATTTTACAGCAAAAACTGAAAAATGTCCGAAAATTTTGAAATTTTTCTCGTATTATGCAGGTAGCACAACTTTTTTTTGATTGCAAAATGTGGTTTCACACTCTCCTAAGGGGTCAAAATAACATACCAAAAATGCAGCGTTACTTGGGGGTTTGCGAATTTAATGTGAAATTTGACTGGACTATTACTGCAATTTTTGTTTTTTTACGATTACAAGAAAACTACAAGGGTTACTGACCCCGTACTGCGCTTAAATGAAAGGTAATTAAATGTGCTAAAACTCAATTTATCACAACTTTTCTCTAAACTTGAGCGGTTAAGCCGATATTCGGCTTTAAACATAAGCAAAACTGAAAATTGTAACATTTGTGAAAATCTTGTACATTTTTCAATTATCATATCTCAAAAACTATTAGAGATACGGAGCTGCAAATTGGCTTGAATTGTTTCAAATTTAATATACTTTGAAAATGCTATAAGCAACAAATGTCAAAAAGCCCATAGTTTTTGAATTAAACTGCAAAAACTGAAAAAAGTGCGAAAATTACGGTTTTTCTCTTACTACGCGGGAAGCACAACTTTTTTTTTTAATTGCAAAATGTGGTTTCGCACTCCCCCAAGGGGTCCAAATAACATACCAAAAATGCAGGAATACTTT
Source organism: Euborellia annulipes (assembly GCA_023213315.1). Lineage (NCBI taxonomy): Eukaryota > Metazoa > Arthropoda > Insecta > Dermaptera > Anisolabididae > Euborellia > Euborellia annulipes. The sequence continues at coordinate 2,485 of JAKCPI010021009.1, forward strand.
ACGTTTTGCGATTTAAATGTCGATATTGACTGGCCTATTGAGGGAAAAAAAAATTTTAGTCTCCCTAAAAAAAGGTAAAATGATTTTCACGGGAGGGAAAAAAAATTCAAAAAAAAAAAAAAAAGGTAAAATGAAAAAAAATTTTTATAGGAAATACAAGTTTCGGTTTCGGTTACGGTTTCGGCCGAAACTAAGGTTGAGGCCGAATATTCGGTTTCGGTTTCGGTTTCGGCTGAAAATCTTGTTTCGGTCGGACCCTAATTATTATCCTTCTCGCTTGCACTGGTATCAAGGGCTCAATTGAAGGACGGGATGAGGCAAAGGTTCAAAGCTACTCCAGCCTATAAAGTTAAATAGATTCGATCTGTAAAGAGAGAGATGAGAACGAGACATCCATGTTTAATTATCTAAAAGGAAAAAAAAAAAAAAAAAAAAAAAAAAAATTAAAATTAAAAGGGAATGTTTAATGATTATCAAAAATATGTTGTTAGTAAAGTTAACAGCCAATCGATTAGCGAGTCTGAAAGTAGATTGGATTGATTTCTTACATTCTTAAGATTCGATTGAATTGAACCTTTTAACCTACCCACTTACATTTTAAATAGGAAACTTAAAATGAATTCACTCCACCGCTCACTTCTCTTCTATTCAATGAAGTGATCGACGAGTTCAAAAATTCTAAAGTAATCCCCCTCCCCCCCTCTTCTCTTTATTTTATTGCTTGCTTTTACTTTTTTTTAGTGTGGCATTTTCTAAATATAAATAAATAAATCAATGTTTGGTGTGTCACTTCTCTTCTTTCACCTTTTGGAGTTGAACATAATTCAAGTTGATGGTTGCTGGTGTTCATTATTTATTTATTTATATATTATATAAATGTGGTCGGCTTTGGATTTTTATTACAATCCGTTTATTTCAAATCAAAATGAATTATTATTTATCAGATAAAATTTATTAGTTTCTGAATTTTCCAGTTTCTTGCCAATGTTTGAGATTTTATTTTGCGAACTAGAAAGCAATTTTAAAGCTCGCGCCCCCGGGTTTGGCGTATTAGGTAGCGTGCCTACCTCCTATACCAAACATCGCGGGTTCGGACACCAGGCAGTTCGATAATTTTATTTAAGCCATTTGGATACCAGATTGCTTAAATAGAAATGCCTGAACCCACAATTCATTACAACGGTTATCGTAAAAGTCTTAAATGGCCTAAGTTGCCGAAAAGACTGTGTGAATGTGTGTGTGACTGTGAGTGTGAATGAGGGAAAAGTGTGAATGTTTAAAAAAAAAATTTAAAAGCTCTGACTGTGTGCTCCAATTAGTTAAGACTAAGTGTGTGCCATTACTATTCATAAACCTCAGGGAATAGTAAGACGTGATGACAAGGGGGCGGGGGGTGGATTTCTAATTGTTTTAAATAAAAGAGGAGCAAGCAACCAAAGAGGCCTAGAGAATAAAAACTCTCAAATTTGAGATAAAGTCAGAAGAACTGAGATAGTGTGGGTTGCCAGGTTTGTATACATAACATGTACTGTTCAAATAAATTATTATATTCTTTAAATTAATCGATGTTAGTTATCATCTCAATAAACTAATTAGAGCTTCGTTTGAAAACTAAGGAATTTTTTCAACTAACCCTCAAGCTAAGATCTTTTCCTTTCAAAGAAATTATTATAAAAGCCCCATACGAGATGTTGTGTTTATGGCCTGGGATAAAGCTAATCCGCCTGCCGCGAAAGAGTGGAGATCTTGGTTCGACTCCAGGAAGCGCAATTTTTGCCCATTTATGATAGAAACTTGGCAAAACACTTCATGCTGCTACAACGATGGCCAGGAGTAGATCTCGCTGGCGGGCTGCAGTTGCAAGAACTGGTGCTGTGAGAGCATGGAAGAAATGAGGATCACGACTCCTCTGAAAGGAGGAATACGACTCTGAAGAAGAAAAGATGATATAAAAACAAACTCATCTCGTAAATTTGTTATCTCAATAAACTCAATTTAGGAGATTTTATTCAAATAGATGCTCTACTTTTGGCTACTTCTTTTTTTCTCGTTACAATTCTTCTAAACGCAGCGGGAAATCGCACTCAATAAAATAAATATTGAGGTGTAAAAAGGCCATTTAATTTCGATGAATTAAAAGAAAATGTACTGTATATTTTATTAAATGTTTATCTCCTACTGGTTCTGATCTCCCTGCTGCAGGTCTCCTTCAGTGAAAAGGAATCGATATAGAAATTTGGAAACGGATTATATTTTCTATTAACATTTTATTTATTTTACATTATTAAAGGTTTTTTTTTTTTTTTTTTTTTTTTTGAAATTCCTATCGGGATCCCCGTTTATTTACCCGAGGTGCTTACGTGTACGGAGACACACACCTCAAACCCAACCGGCCTCTGGCCGTAGCCATCTACCGGCACCCCGTGAAGTTACATCATTTCCTAACTCTAGCTCCTCCTCCTGCTCTCGTCTCTAGCTAGTGAACTAATCCTTATTTCTGGTTCCAACCGGCTCCTTATATCCAACCTCTTCTATGCTATGGAGGATGTCCTGGTTTGAGGAGGGACTCCCTCAGCACCGGCGTGTAGCCTACTCCTTTCGTACAATGCATCACTGAAAGGGAACCTTCTTTACGTCCCTTCCACAGGACGGGATGTCACAGCAACTCCCTCTCCTCGTAGAGATGCCTGAGGGCTATTGTGGAAAGATCCTATATTCCAATCCAGGGCCTGCTTGAGGATTTGTTTACATTAAATAAATATTTTTATTTAATGAAATTATTAAAGGTTGTACTGTATGTAGGCAGAGGCAGTGACGTCATTTCAACTTTTTCTTTGGAGGGGGAAGGGCAAACTTTTTTTTCTTAAGGAAGGTAGATTTGCAGCCAGGAGAATAAAAAAATATTTTAATTTCTTTTGGTCGACGTTTCGGACGCCAATCGCGTCCTTCTAATCCTTAAGATTAATAAATAACAGCCATTTTACACTTTTTTTTTCTTAAAATGTACTTACAAATACCATGTTAGGTACTCAAATTTGGCCAAAAGATATTTAATTTAATTGTTTAATTTTGTACAGTTTATATACTTGTAAATATCATACTTATATATAAAAGGCTAAGAGGGTGTCCGATGTGTGAAACAACCAATCAGGCCTCAGGGATAGCGCCATGGTAACAAAATATAAATATTTACCCATGTTTACGATTTTTTTTATTTATTTACAATTTAAATTCTAAAATATCGGCGTAAATTTTTTGTCTGTGTACCGGGAGAGTCCCGGAAAGGATATGATTCACAAAAAATCTTAAGTTCATGAATAATTAACCGCTAAAATAATCTCTACATATAAAAATGAAAAGGGAAAATGTATGTACCGGTATGTATATAAGTAGGCGAGCAAGGGGGTCCAGGGGGCGCAGCCCCTGACTAGACGGAAAGCCCCGCCAAAGGCGGGGCTTTGCGTCTAGTATTATATATTGCAATATTTTATTTAGAATAATATAAAATTTTATAAAAATCAGAACCCTTTGGGGGGGGGGGATTCCGCCACCCAAATGACGCCACTGGACAGAAGTCAAAAAAAAAATGCTCTGAATGCTTTCACCAATTAGCTGGAAACGTTTCGGTTCATTTATTATGTATCATCTTCATATACCAATTAATGGACTGAAGATGGTAGGTACATAATAAATTAACCGAAAGGTGAAAGCATTCAGATCATTTTTTCTTGGATGCCTCTTTCTACATACATCCTTAAGTAAGAAGTAAGATGAATATAAGGGGTGATAATTTGACCTTGAGCAATTGTTCAACGATGCAACAACAGCTGAGCTGAATATATTGATTTTTATCAATTTCTTTTTTCTTTTTTAAATTTCATTAAGGCTTTTCGGCGTCGAGGGCCATTTAGACCCCCTCTCTATTTATTTCAATTGGATTGGTAGCAAATCCAATTGAAATAAATGGTCACATGAGACGGAATGCGAAGCCGCGACTCTTGGAACAAATAGTCAGTACCCTAACCTCTACCCCAAGGCCCGAGGGCTTTTTTTTTTTTTAGAATTATCCATAAAGGTTTTATTTTATTTATCCTGCAATTTATTTTTTATTTTTTTATCAAATTTAGATTATCAGATTAATTTTTCAAGAAATTGTAGTTCACAAAAAATTATGCTTCTGAGATTTTGGATTTGACATTAATCTTCTGCTCCCGGACTTTAAATCACTTAATCCAGTTTTTACCTTAATATATTCTTGGTTTATTTCACTTTTCAGCGGCAATAAGATCTTCTCTAGTCCACTATCTTCGTATTCTTTTTTGAAATATGCAGTTTCTTTGAAGACGACTTTCTTAACAAAAAAATCTTGAGTTCTTCCGATAAATTTGTAATACTCTGAGAAATAAGAAATAAAATGTTATTGATAAATTTGAAATAAGAAAAAACTGAATTTTAATTAAGGGGCGAGTCTCGAAAAAAAGATTATTAGCCGATTCAGAAGCTGGTTACTCTAGGGGGCAAGAGATGGCGTTAGTTATGCCCTTATTCAATTTCATTTGAAAGGGTCCAGCTAATTAATTAAAGGCAAAAAATTAATTATTCTTTAATGCAATGATTTTATTTAATGTGATTAATCTAAAAATTTTTTTTTTTTTTTTTCGAAAATAAAAAAGGGCTTCTGCAAGTTGTAGATATTTTAAATAGCTTTAATTTCGATAGCTTCAAAATTGTGGCCGCTGAAAACTTTAAAAATCAGCACCCCGAGACGCGCACCTTAAAAACAAAAAAAACTATTGTACTTTGAATCTGAATCTTCCTCGTATTAATTAATTAATGCTGCTATGCTTTTTTTAACAAATTTTTTTGCTTAAATTTATGTTGTTGCGTGCCTTCTTCTTTAGATAAAATAAGAAGTTAAGAGAAGGGAGAAAGAGAGAGGGAATAAAAGCGAGATGCTTGTCATTTTAGTACAAAAATGGATCAAATAAAAAGATATGAGCAAAAAATAAAAAATAAAAATAAAAAAATGTTATAATATAGAGTAAGGGAGTTGTTGATAGACCAATCCTGGCTGGCTAAGTAGATTTTTAAAATTTATAAAGTTAAGAGAGTGAGGAAATTATTTATATACCACCCCATGATTTATTTTGAAATGATTGATGCGTGAGATGGAGAAATCTTAAATTGCACATACTGGCATAAAATAAATTTACACATTATAAAAACATAGAATAAATAAATAAGTGAATAAAAATTTTTTAAGACCTACACATGTATATCCTCATTATAGGATTATTGACCTTTGTATTTTAATAGATATGGCTTTATCCAGAGGCTAAGCCGGGGTCGATCTTGCTTACTTTTGTACACCTGTTAATAGTAAAATTTTCGACCCCCCACTGATTAAAATTATTTGATGATGATAAAAAAAAAATCAGGCCAATACCTAGTCTGGGTGATTTATGTCTGTCTGTGTGTGTGTGTGTGTGTGTGTGAGATGGTTTAAGGCATTAAGGAAATTATGTTATTATAATCTTTTGAACAAAATCGTCCAAAAAGCACTTGTACTTTACTGAAGTAATTTTTCAGTTTTTTTCGATTTTTTCCAAAATTTGTTTTAACGATTTTGACTAAAATTCATAAATCAATTATTTTTTAAATACTCTTTCAAATCTATACCAGTAAGTTTTTTTTCTTGAAAATTGTTTGAAGTACACTTTACTGATGTACTTTTTCAGTTTTTTTCGATTTTCTCTAAATTCGCTCCAACTATTTTTTTTTTTAATTCAAAAATCAATTACTTTTTAGATTCTCTTTAAAATGTATATTTTCATTTTGTCATTGAAACCTTCTGAAGACCACTTTACTCTTGTACTCCATAGAAAAGATAGAAGAAATGGTTGCCTTCGTAACAAAATGTAAATATTTTCCCACGTTTATAAATTTTACATCTTGAAAATCGAATGAACCGTACTGTTGGAAACTAAATATATGTCGACACGAAAAATCTGGTGTGACAAGCACAGAAGACAACTTTCGATTACAGGTAAGAGAAAGTTGTGTGCTGTGCGCCGGTCACACCAGATTTTATAAATAGAGAGAGAAAGTATTGGATTCATGTCAAAAATTCGATGTCGAGATTTTGTTGGATACACGTTGAGGTCAGGGATTCAATTCCCATATGTTTTTTTTTTTTTTTTTTTTTTTTTATAAACATAATATTTAAACAAAGACTAGAAAGACTAATAAATTTGTTGGATTAATTTCAGCATTAATTCTCATCTGTTTTATGGAGATCAATCATCCAATCCTTATAGCAATCCATTTAATATTAGATTATTTATTTATTTATTAATTCATGTTTATGTAAATTAATTTTGTTTTATAGATTTCCACTAAAATGGAACGTTTTATATTAGCTCAACATAATTTTTAATTTTGTGTAAATTGGATTTCCAGTGGATTTAGAGTGCTCTATTATTTATTAACTTAAGCGTGCTTGAAATAGGATTGGAATATATTTAACAAAACACAAGCTTTTAAAAAAAAATGTTGAATTGGATATTCGTGAAATGTGAGAACTAACTATCAGTTACAAAAATAATTATCAAATGTAAATATTTCAGGGATAATCAATCAAAGAATTAATTTTAATCACATATTTTTGTGATTTTCTCTATAATAATTCTTAATAATTTTTTTTCTTTTTGTTTCAGGTGTTTCCAGATCTGACAAAAAAAGGTAATTCAAAATAATGCCATTTTTTATTGTTGTTTCTTTTATTTTAAAATTGAAGGATTTTGATTTTTTAAGGTGGTGTATAGCTAATATTGTTTTTAAGAAAAGCTCTTATAAAAATAATCGATTAGCTATGATTATTATTATTTTTATTAATTGAACTCAGACAGGCCTGACGTTTCAGTCATTTATGAGATCATCTTCAGAGCCATTTTGTATCTTTGCATATTTAATTATTTCTATTTATTTTTTTTATTTAGGCCTATTTGCTGGCTGCTGGGTTATTCCCCATTCGGCCCTACAGATATAGAAACAAAATATTAATAGAAAGTATTCTTTCTATTAGAATTTTTTTTTCTTTACTTCCGAAAGCAGGCTTTGCGGCTAGTATTTTTATATAAAGCCTTTGGCATTATATTCAATTAATAAATAAATTAATCAATAAAGGCCTCAGGGTACAAGTACGGTAAATTTACACTTGGAAGATATTTCAACGATACTTAGAGATTTTGTAGGTACTAATAAAATAATAAGATCCTGAAAGTTTCAGATCGCTAATTCAATTGGTTTTTGAGAAAAAGTAAAACAAGTAAAAATCAGAAAAAAAAATTTTCTCAGGAATGGCTGAATCAATTGATTTGAATTTTGGATATCTTTTGGGGGCTGATAGTAGCTTCTAGGAAAAAAATCAAGACCTATATCGGGTCATAACATCATTGAACAAAATGGCGTTTTCGGCTTATTTATGCAGGGTGAATTGGGAGAAAATGTAACGTAACAAAAAACGCATTCCTGTCTTGGCGAGGCCACGCCCCACCTTCTTCTCTTTATTTCCTTCTATCTACCGTAGTTTAAAAAAGTTAATTCATTTATATCCAGATTTTTAAGCCTCTGGCAGCGTAACATCTTTTGAAAAAAAAAACAGCCTAGTGGAGCCATCTAGTCAGTTATCATCTGAACTAAACATTCTTCTCATAGAGCTATCACCCCTAGGATCTTAGCTGAATTGTACCTGAAAAAGGCCACAGGGAATTAGTGGCCGAAACATAGTAATTTTTAAAAATAAACCACAGTTAAACTATTAAAATGAAATTCTTTTACTACAGTGTCTATACAAAATTGCCATAGATAAACATCTCTTTTCTACAATAAAAAAAAAGAAAACTTCAAATTCAATTGTTTATTTTTTTTTCAAAAAAAAAAAAAAAGAGATTTATTTTTTCTTAACTTTAAATACTCCTAAATTGAACTCTTTTTTCTGGTTAAATAAAAATTCCCTTAAGAATAAATTATTATTTAGATTACAAAAGTATATATAGTCTCGCTTAGTTAGATAGAGAGAGAGAGAGAGAGAGAAGAGAGAGAGAGAGAGAGAGAGAGAGAGAAAGATATCAACTTTATTCAACAAGTTCATTTATGAGTTTTTTATTTTTATTTTATCATTTATATTTAAATAAGATTTCTCTTTCTTTCTCTGTTTTCAAAAACAATATTTGCTCTTTTTGTGCTTAAATTGTTAGACCGAATATTGTAATTAGAAGGGAAATATGAAGAATTCGCTTTTGATAATTTAATAATGTATAAGCTAAAGCAAAAAAAAAAAAGTTTCATCATTATTATTTTGTTTTTTGTGCTTCCAGAAATCTGGTGTGACAAGCACAGAACCCTACTTTCGACTACCGAAAGTAAAGATAAAGTTATGTTCTATTCTTGTCACACCAGATTTTTTTTATGTGTAACTATTTTCTCTTATCTTTCCAATGATGTACAAGAATAAAGGTGTGCTTCAAAAGAATTCAAGAGCAAAATGAGAATATACATTTGGAAGAGCAAATCAAAAAAAAAAAAAAAATTGAATCAATTGAGCGAATTTTGAGAAAATCGAAAAAAAAAAGCTGAAAA
>JAKCPI010021010.1:0-12720 GCA_023213315.1 Euborellia annulipes
CAATATTAATTAAGAAATTTTTAAAATAAGCTTAGATGATTTATTTAAAAAATCAACTGTCAAATTAGTTCAGCATTCTTGCAATAGATGGCAGGCTAGTCTAACAGCCGATCCCCTAATAGCCTATATTTATATATTTTTATGCTTTTATAAAAGATACATAATATATAATAACATTTATTGTTAAAAGATCAATGAAAATCAACCAAATGCATTAAATATTATTAGCTACCATTCTGACATCTCTTGGCAAATTTTTGAATTACTTGATTTTTTTGGGCATACTTTTTATGACACACAACGCCATCTTATCGGGAAAAACAGGCGTAACACCTTCTTAAGATAGAAATATTAGTATTTTTTTTTTCTTGTAAAATTAGGAATTTAGCCAAACAGACGACTAGAATGGAGTATTGGTATTCCAATAAATTCATTTTCATCCATCAGAAATAATATTTTGTGTCAATTATTATAAAGACATAAACGAGAGTTATATCCGTACAATATGTCGATAGACTAACTGAATTTGTGTAAACAAGGCTAAGCTTTCTCTTTTATAAAATTGATAGAAGCAATTTATAGTAGGCCTGACTTCTGATTTCAAATCAATTATTACTTTCTCTTACCTATGTATATATGTAATATATATATAGAGAGAAAGTATTGGATTCATGTCAAAAATTCGATGTCGAGATTTTGACATGGTCTGTCTGTGGGTGGGTGGGTGGGTGTGTGTGTGTTCAATTTTAAGGATGAAGGAATTGAGCTACGAGGTTGAAATTTTATATTTAAGTTAAACACCTCCCGGGACCGGAAAAATAAGCTTTTAATCAAAATCGGCCAAAGAGTACTAGTACTTTACTGATGTACTTTTTCAGTTTTTTTCGATTTTCTCAAAATTTGCTCCAACGATTTTTTTTAAATTCAAAAATCAATTATTTTTTAGATGTTCTTTAAAATGTATATTCTCATTTTGCGATTGAAATCTTCTGAAGACCACTTTACTCTTGTATTTCATAGGGAAGATAGGAGAAATGGTTGCCATAGTAACAAAATATAAATATTTTCCCATACTTATAAATTTTACATCTGAATTCAAATGTTCCGTACTGTCGGGAACTAAATATATGTCGACACAAAAAATCTGGTGTGACAAGCACAGTACACAACTTTCGATTACCGAAGGTAAGAGAAAGTTGTGTGCTGTGCGCCAGTCACACCAGATTTTTACATCTGAATTCAAATATTCCCTACTGCCGGGAACTAAATACATGTCGACACAAAAAATCTGGTGTAACAAGCACAGTACACAACTTTCGATTACCGAAGGTAAGAGAAAGTTGTGTGATGTGCGCCAGTCACACCAGATTTTTGATATTGGGCGCGTACAACTTAATTTGGTATTGGCGAAATTTTAATAAAAAAACATAAGGCGGAATAGGACCGAAGGTGTTACGCGTGTTTTTTACGATAAGAGGGCGTAGTGTGTCATAAAAAGTATGCCCAAAAAATCAAGTAATTCAAAAATTTGCCAAGAGATGTCAGAATGGTAGCTAATAATATTTAATGCATTTGGTTGATTTTCATTGATCTTTTAACAATAAATACTTTATAAATGTTATTATATATTATGTATCTTTTATAAAAGCATAAAAATATATAAATATAGGCTATTAGGGGATCGGCTGTTAGACTAGCCTGCCATCTATTGCAAGAATGCTGAACTAATTTGACAGTTGATTTTTAAATAAATCATCTAAGCTTATTTTAAAAATTTCTTAATTAATATGTGATTAATATTAACAATAAATTCATTTTTAAATTTAAAAAAAAATTAAAGATTATTGTGACAGATTCTTTTTTTGTATTTGCTTGATAACAAAAAAATTAATTACGATAATTTTTTAATAAGTCATTAAAAGAATTATAGCTCGATGTCCCAATAATCTCTTATGAATTTAATTCGTTTTAAAAAAAAAAACCGCATTACCAGTCACACCAGATATTTTTTTCTTTTAAATCAATGTTTGAAAAGAGAAAAGAGAGCCATAAAGTTTCATTATTCTAGACATTTACGTGTTTGTATTTGTGTTTATTTTAATTAACAAAGAGATAAATTCATCTCTCTCTCTCTCTCTCTTTATATCTCTTATGTAAATAAATACCAGAGAGAGAGAAATCCATTTACCTAAATCCTCATTGCCTCTTTCTAAGGTATTTTTTTAAAAATTAGATTTTTGTTTTACTGATAATAATAATAATATTAATGCAAATAATATGAAATGTCAATGTTGAAAAATAATATAAATGATAACTAGAGCTCGGATTTCTATGCAGCAAAAACCTCTAAATATGCCATATAATATGCAGTGGCGTAGTGAGCTTAACTCGCGCCCGGGGCATAATACCTTTTTAGCGCCCCCCCCCCCTCCATTCGAAAACCATATAATATTATATGTAAAATATACAAAATTATTATGGAGGTGGTATAACTCGCCGAAAGCAAAATCTTCCCTAAAACAAACTGGCCAAAAATCCGGAAAGTTCGAAGATAAAATATTTTTAAAAATCTGGTGTGACTGTCCCACCAGATTTTTTGTGTCGACATACGTATAAATTTAAAATGAATTGGAAAAGTTTATATTCAATGTAACTGGCGCTGAATGTAATTGTGATAGATCGTTTTGAATAAATTATAAATAAATGTCTATCAATGAACTCAAGAGGGTTACTATTGACTAAACCCTAGCCATGAAGATGGTCGCATAGTCGACCGAAACGTCGCTGTGGGTTTAATACCAATAAAGAAATAATAATAGCTGCTTGGCCTTTTTACTCATCCTTCTAAATAATTTTTAATTGTCTCCATGCTGACGCATTTCCTGGGCAACTCTCTTATATCTCATGATTAAAGTTTTCTTTATGAGGCACTGTCTCCTTCCTCTCAGTAATGTTGCTATTCCTCAAAACTCTCCCTGGACTGTTATTTCTTATTTTGGTGTTTTTATTGATGTTTCCATTGAGGAGCAAGTTATTTGTCTCGTTATATAATAATTTCTTTTAAATATTTTCCTATTTCTTCTATACAAATCAAATTGCGCCCCTCGAGTATTCGTACTTTACTGATGTACTTTTTTTAGTTTTTACTTTCTCTTACTTCTATATATATGTTTATATATATATAGAGAGAAAGTATTGGATTCATGTCAAAAATTCGATGTCGAGATTTTGATGGATATACACGTTTTGAGGTCCCCTGAATCCAAAAAAAGTGGTTTTCGCGACATGGTCTGTCTGTCTGTGTGTGTGTGAACAAAATATCTCAAGAACGGAAAGAGCTAGGAGGTTGAAATATTATATTTAAATTAGGCACCCCCATGGGACGTGACACGTAGCTTTTGAACAAAATCGACCAAAGAGTACTAGTACTTTACTGATCTACATCAGAGAAGCCGTACAACCAGAGGTTTACTTTGCTTGAAAACTTTTTGCAGATTGAGATGCAAGAGGAAGAAATAAAATTTAAAATTTTATTTATCAGGATTTATTAGTGCTGACGACCAACTGTAGTATATTGGTTTCGGTTACATTGAACCATCTTCAGGTCACCAAATCCTATGTTTCGTATTTAAAATACAGCGAAATCAATTCATAAAGCATTAGAATAAATTTCAATGCCCATTTGGCAGAAAATTGCTAGCAGACTCTCGATCGTGAAATATATATGTATAAAATAAAATGTTGTTCAAATTTGATACAGGGCCTTATTTGCATCAAACGTTAATATTGTGGCAAATAAAATAAAATCACGGCACTTAAATATATTTCAACGCCAATTAAGATCAATAATATCTAAATAAAATTCTCTTTCATATGAATACGTCTTATTCAATGCCAATTTGTCAAACTCGTAGTTTATCCATTATAATAATATTTGCTGCGCCGCCGGCTGTCTTTCGGCGGGCTGCGCCCCTGACCCCTTACTGTTCTCTTGCGCGGACCCTCGCCTATTCTTAATATATAAAGAGAAAGTATTGGATTCATGTCAAGAATTCGATGTCGAGATTTTGATGGATCTTTACGTTTTGAGGTCCCCTGAATCCAAAAAGTGGTTTTCGCGACATGGTCTGTCTTGTGTGTCTGTGTGTGTGTGTTCAATTTTAAGCATGAAGGAATTGAGCTAGGAGGCTGAAATTTTATATTTAAGTTAAATACCTCCCGGGCCGGAAAAATAAGCTTTTAATCAAAATCGGCCAAAGAGTACTAGTACTTTACTGATGTACTTTTTCGAGTTTTTTTCCGGATTTTCTCAAAATTCGCTCTAACGATTTTGATTAAAATTCAAAAATCAATTATTTTTTAGATGCTCTTTCAAATGTATATTCGCGTTTTGCCCTCAAAATTGTTTGAAGCACACTTTACTCTTGTGCTTCATAGGAAAGATAGGAGAAATGGTTGCCATGGTTACAAAATATAAATATTTTCCCATGTTTATAATTTTGTCATCTTAAATTTCTAATATATTGGCGGAAACTAAATATATGTCGACACGAAAAATCTGGTGTGACAAGCACAGAACACAACTTTCGATTACCGAAGGTAAGAGAAAGTTGTGTGCTGTGCGCCAGTCACACCAGATTTTTTCATTGGAGATTCGCTTTGCCTTATTTTGGATTTTCTTCTTTTCTTCTTCATTATTCAAAGGCAATGTTTCTCTATTCGAGGTCCTTTTGACTTTTCGGGAGGGAAGCTTTCTAGTCCGGTTGAGCTTTAGGACTTTTTATAGACTTTTTTTTAAGACCGGATGGCCCGGGAGCAGCCTCCTTGGAGGTGTATGAAGAATTCCCTCTCCTTTACTCCTTTCAAAAATACTATTTCGACTATAATATTGATTTATAAAATATGTAAGAATCAAGAATACTCAGCAAACAATTTAATTGAAAATATTTATATAAATAATTATAGAATAATACTTATGAGATTTAATTTTTATTTTTTCTTTAATTTAAAGTATTAAATTCGAAACTATTTGACGAATTTTTATGGGCTTTTTTTAATTAAATTTGTAAAAACTCATTTAAAATTCCCTTGGTCATACCACGAGAGCTAGAGGTCATGGGTTATCAAAAATATTGCATGCAATTAGTTGAAAGCAACATTTGAATTGATTGATATCCCACTGGGAGTCGATATGAAATATCCTGTCTATTTGTATGTATGTATAAACAACAACAACAACAACAAAATGTCTTAGAAAATGTATTCCTTTGTCAAATAGGATTGCCTAATGGCCGTCGTTGTTCCCTTGATGAAAGAAACAATTCAATTCAATTGTTTAATTTAATATCAAGTGAACAAGTTGCATTTCGACATACTATTTATGTTCTATATATTATGATTTAGGAAAAAAAAATTTTTTCCCAAGAGAATTAAAAAAAAAAAAAAAAAAAGTATCAATTTCATATTTGAAAACTTGAATGTCACTCTCTCGTTAATTAATATCGTGAAATGATCGGTTACGGATCGTTTAACAAATAAAAAAAAAACATGATAACAATCCAAGATTTGTTTTCAATTAAAACGTTTCAAAGAAAATCAGTGTAACCATAAACTGGCCTCACAGCTAGTTTTCGCCTCTAAGGCCAGCCTTAGATTTTTTCATAAAAATTCAAAACAAAAAAAAAAACCCATGAAAATACGTCAAGTAGTTTCAGAGTTCAAGAGAGTGGGATTGTTTATTCGCACCATTTAAAAAAAAATTAAATTTATTTATATCATTAATTAAAAAATAAATAAATGTGAAATTTAATTCTTTTTTATTATTATTATATTTTATATTTTTTTTTTAATTTTTAATTTAATTGACTAATTTTTGAAACTAATTGATTCAATTCTATTTCTAAATTCGAGTGATTTCGTAGCTGTTTCAAAGAAAATCATAATTACGTGTATAATCTTTAACTGGCCACAAACTGGATACAAAGTATCAGATTGATACAGTATCATCCAACCCTATTTCAGAGTTCAATAGTCATTAAATGATCTATGAGTGTTTGTTTATTCACGGCAATTAAAAAAATAAATAAATTTATTTCAATTATATCATTAACTAGCCGCAAGGTTCGCCTTCGGCTATGTGTTTTGGCGGGTGGGAGGGTTGGGGGTGGGGCCATGAATTTGAATTTCGAAAAATCCGCAAGGTACGCCTTCGGCTTTGTGTTTTGGCGGGTGGGAGGGTTGGGGGTGGGGCCATGAATTTGAATTTCGAAAAATCCGCAAGGTTCGCCTTGGGCTTTGTGTTTTGGCGGGTGGGAGGGTTGGGGGTGGGGCCATGAATTTGAATTTCGAAAAATCCGCAAGGTTCGCCTTCGGCTTTGTGTTTTGGCGGGTGGGAGGGTTGGGGGTGGGGCCATGAATTTGAATTTCGAAAAATCCGCAAGGTTCGCCTTGGGCTTTGTGTTTTGGCGGGTGGGAGGGTTGGGGGTGGGGCCATGAATTTGAATTTCGAAAAATCCGCAAGGTTCGCCTTCGGCTTTGTGTTTTGGCGGGTGGGAGGGTTGGGGGTGGGGCCAAGAATTTGAATTTCGAAAAATCCGCAAGGCTCGCCTTGGGCTTTGTGTTTTGGCGGGTGGGAGGGTTGGGGGGTGAGGCCATGAATTTGAATTTCGAAAAATCCGCAAGGTTCGTCTTGGGCTTTGTGTTTTGGCGGGTGGGAGGGTTGGGGGTGGGGCCATGAATTTGAATTTCGAAAAATCGCTTCTTAAATGACGCCTACGCAATAAAAGTAATATACATGCCAATTTTCAGCTTTTTAGGTATTATAGTTTAGGCTGGGCGTTATCATCACTTAGTAAGTAAGTAAGTAAGTTAGTCACATCTCTCTTTATATACTGTATATAGAGATTCAAGAATAATAAATGTGAGATTGAATTCTATTTTAAGATTTTTAATTTTGAGAAACTACTTGACGAATTTTTATGGGATTTTTTTTTTTATAAAAAAAATTCACAGTTGCTATTTCATAATAGTGTGTTTAAAATACATGTACTTTAAAGAAATTGAATAAAAAATAAGATTCCCCAAAGGCGGGTTAGTGAATTTATAAATTTAATTAAATTACAAAAAAAAAAAAAAACTCATCAATGCAATAGTCATCATTTGATAATTTCACTAACGGCCTTGATATATAAATAATGACAAATGATTATTGAGAGCCAGGAAGAGAAGAAAACTTAAAATAATAAATTTTTACTCATATTAAAAAAAAAAAAAAAAAAAGTTTCGGTATCTAGACGAAGAGAGAGAGAGAGACAGAAGATTTGTTTAAATGACAGGTGGCCAAGCAAGCAAGCAGACAGAAACTGTCAAGGATGACTTTCACTTGCAATCGATCCCCCCACCACTCGACATCACATCAACGACATCCACCCACCCCACACA
Organism: Euborellia annulipes; assembly: GCA_023213315.1. Lineage (NCBI taxonomy): Eukaryota > Metazoa > Arthropoda > Insecta > Dermaptera > Anisolabididae > Euborellia > Euborellia annulipes. Next base: position 7,441 of record JAKCPI010021010.1, read on the forward strand.
CACACACACACAGATACGCACCCATATGATTAATATTCTGTCATTCATTCAGTGCATCGCCAGTCAAAATTTAGGCTAAAAATAATTAAATCATGTGAGTCCTCCTTCAGCGTGTCATGCACCTAGTTAACCGCCACCCGCATCTTTAGACCCCTTCATGTTATTAATTCAATTGATCGCATAGACGGGATGCGAACCCGTGACCTCTAGAGCACACGAATTCAAACACTGTGCTAAGACCAGGCGGAGTAATTATTTAAAAGATATTTATTTTTAGACACCCTATAAATGAGTTTAAAACCATCCCTTCAAAATTCTGTATACATTTAAAAAAAGCCCATAAAAATCCGGTCAGTAGTTTCGAATTTAATGTGCTATAAAGAAAAAATTGAAATAAAATCTCACAATTATTATTCGATAATTAATCATATAAAAATAAATTTTAATTGTCATAGATAGATATTTATATAAGAAATTTGATTATTCCTAAAAAGGCCGTAACTACGCCCATATTTTAGTAAATAAATTAATTATATAATCACAAAAGAAAATGGGAATGGAATTAAATCATCATTATCATCAAGATCATTCGAAAAGTTAAATGTAAATACAGTAGATAGAAAGCGAAATCGATTATGAATAATACAAATTTTCTTTTTCCGCTATTCTTGATGAAATTTTTTTTTTTAAAGTGTATTTATTCATTCATTAATTCACTAAAATACTCTTTTTATGGTAAATAACGATGATAATATGAGATTATTAACATTCATTATGCTATTATTTATTTATGTTTTTTTTTCAAGGAAGGACGAAAATTTATTTGAATTAAAATTCAAAATGTTATTTAAAAAAAAAATGAAATTTAATTTATTATTTTGCCCCATAAAAATTAGTCAAGTAGTTTCCGAATTTATTTAAATAATTCAATTTCACAATTACTATTCGATAATTAATCATATTAAATAAATTAAATTCCATTTATTTATTTAGAATTTAATTTAATTGGGAGATTTAATTATTTTAATTTTTAATTCGGAAACTACTTGACTAATTTTTATGGGGCAATTTTTTTTTTTTTTTTGAAAATCCAAACACAGATGTGGGAGGGGGGGGGTGTAATGGTATGGTAAAACTCTTGGCTTTAAAATTCCTTTTTAAATTTTCTTAAAGATATCAGTGAGAGGAAAGTAAAAATAATTTCTTAAATAACGGCTCTTATACAAGATTGAATTTCAAACGTCCTTGGCTGATTCCTTTTTAAGGACTTAGTCTTTTTTTAAATGCATTTGTCATCAAATTTGGTATTAATAAATTAAATTTTTTTTTCCTATTTGAGATGTTGTAAAGAGAAAGACAGAGAGAGATGAAATAAAGTAACGTTATAGTGCAAATACCTCTAAATAATATAAAAGGAAAGATTTTTCTTATAGAAATTTCCTCAGCACAAGAACGAAGAAATATCGAGAGTTTAAAGAATGATGGTTGTTTAAAGTATAATTGGAAAAAATCTAGCTGGAATTATAATTTATTATCTAGGTCCACGAAAGCGGGGAGGTCCTGGTTCGACTCCAGGGGGTGCAATTTTTGCCCAATCTTGCAAATTTGCTATCTCATATAATAATTTATGTTGAAATTTTAACTCATAATATGCACAAAGACTGTTTTTAGGGCCATTAGGGAAAGTTCAATATTTTTTTTTAGATAACTTATGTTTTTTATTTATATATTCTAAAACTAGACATTCTCCCGAGTAAAATGATATATCACACTTGTATCTAAAAATATTGTATCATTGTTAAAAAGAGTTATTTAAAGTTGCACTTGGAGCATCATTAATTGCCATATAAGGAAGTCAAAAGGAATTAAAAATTAAATAATAAATGCGAGATTTAAATAATAAATTATAAAAAAATTTTTTGATTTAATTAAAAATTGATTTTAAATCCCACAATTATTAAATAGCCAATTTAAATATTTATAGAAAAATTAAAAAAAAAAAAAAACTTATTAATCAGATGGGCCAAAACAAAATTTACAAGATTGAAGTGGAGGGTCTATTATAAATTATTTTATAGAAATATTTTTGTTTTCTCTACAAAAATTCTCTTTCATTCTAATTAGAGCATAGCAAAGCAAAAAACATCCAATCTCTTTTTTGATTTAGAAATCGAATTTTATTTTTATTCTTTCCAATCAAACCTTGAATTTGAAACGCCCTTTAAAAAAATAAATAACCTTTTATAGTAGAGCATGTATAAAGCGAGTTAAGTTTACGTTAAAAATGAAAAGTGGAAATAAATTAATTAATCGAATAATCAAAAAGCGAAATTAATTGTCTCAAGCGGTAAATCAATTTCGCTCTTTTTATTTACCATCTAAGGTAGGAAACCGAAAAGTCGCACTCAATAATTACAATATCCAAGAAATTCGAATAAGACCTTAAAAAAATTTCATTTAGCTATTCGGGTTGCCGACCCCGGCGAAATATGATTTGAAATCCCCTGCGTCTACTTTCTCAATTACAAAACAAAATTTAGCAAATGATTTTTGATAAAAATTCAATCATTAAGAGAGAGATGTTGCAATATAATTTTTTTTTTTGTTAAGGATAAGCTTAGATTTTCATTAAAGATTCAGCAACTAGACATTGTTCCGAGTAAAATGATATATCACACTTGATATTTTGTTGCAATTATTGTAAGTTGCACTTGGAGCATTACTAATTGACATATAAAATTACATCAAACAATTAAAATTTAATATTAATCAAATTAAAAATGTGAGATTTAAATATAATTATTAAAAATTCAATAATTAAATTAATAATTTTTTTTATTTAAAGATAAAATATAATATATATTAATTAGAGAAAAATAATTGCGAGATATAATTTGATTTTCGTATGTGCTTTGAAACCAGGTGACGAATTTTCAAAGTTTTTTTTTTATGCATAGAAAAATTTTCAGGTGATTTTAAGGCTTAAAAAATAATTTAGGCCGTATTTATCCAAAAAATAAACAATTAATTAGAGGTAAGGAGAACACCATTGCCGCCCGCATTCATTAAAATAATTTTATAAAAATTTTTGGAATAAATATGCATTCATCTAACGATCAGGAATTTTGCAAAACATCTACGATAAATGCAAAGAATGATTTTTTGGCAAATTTCAGAATATTAGAAAAGCCGCTAGGATGAGGGAGTGTAAATATTTTGTTTTATTTTCAGGTTTTTTTTTTAAATATTCTGAAAGTAGACGTTCTCCCGATTAAAATGATATGTCACACTTAGTATCTAAATTTATTGGAATTTTGTTAAATCACATTATTTTATATTTCACTTGGAGCATCGCTAATTGCCTTATAAGGAAAAATCAAAGCAATTAAAATTTAATTTGAATTAAATGATAAATTTCAATTATTTATTAAATATATAACAATTAAAAATTGAAAAATAAAAAAATTAATTACTTTTATTTGATTATTTAATGAACGCTTCTAAATCCCACAATTATTTTTATATAAAATCTTTGATAAGTAATTAAATGTGAATGAATGCATTAATTTTCTCTTCTGCAAAGAGGAAGTTGAATTCGTTCTCGCCTTAGCTTTAGACCTAATTCTTATTAGCTGGCTGCTGGCTGCTGGCTGTTTTATTTTGCTTTTTGCACTCTCTCTGAATTCAGGCTTTGGTTTGACTATTGAATACGTTCCTTGTTGCTTACACACTGTACAAATCAATTGATTCTTTTATGAATGTTATCATAGTTTTTTAATTGTGGAATTTAAATAAAGATCTTAATTAAAAGATATTTAAATTTTAGAATTAAAGTATTTAAATTCTATCATTTAATTATTAATTAAAAAAATTTATTATTTAATTAAAATTAAATTTTAATTGTTTGATTTCCTTATATGGTAATTAGCGATGCTCCAAGTGCAACTTTAAATAACGCTTTTTTTTACAAGAATGCATTAAATTTATATACAAGTGTGATATATCATTTTACTCGGGGGACTGTCTACTTTCAGAATATATAGTAAATAAAAAGGTAATTTAAAAATTAAAAAAAATGTTAACGAATATCTACAGTGTTGGTGGACTGTGGATGCCACTAAAGGGGTATAATGACGTTTCGTGCATCGTCACGCTAATCAAAATTTGATTTTTAAGTAAGTTATGCCTCTCTGCAAGGATCAAATTTATATTTGTTTCGTTGTTATTTCAACAATCCAAGGTTGACAGTTTTTTTTAAATCTATAACGGATTAACTGAAAATTCATGTTATGTTAATATCTCTCCTTTCAGTTTAAATTTTTTTTTTTTATATCTCTATTGAATAATACATATTTATATAATTCGTTTTCTAAATTAGTATAATAAATTATTTTATATTTTTTAATATAAAAAGAAGAAGAAAAAGTCAATTATAACGGATTGCATAATAAATAAAAAGAATCAACGATGAAAGAAGAAAAGAATAACATTTAACCTAAAAAATGGGTCTGCTTGCTATCTATGAGCAAAATATCTCAAGAACGAAATGAGCTATGAGGTTGAGATTCTATATTTAAGTCATACGCCCTTATGTCACGTGATACGAAGCTTTTTAACAAAATCGGCCAAAGAGTACTAATACATTACTGATGTACTTTTTTTTAGTTTTTTTCGCCAAAGAGTACTAATATATTACTGATGTACTTTTTTTTAGTTTTTTTCGATTTTCTCAAAATTCACTTTAACTAATATTTTTTTTTTAGTTTCTCTTTAAAATATATATTGTCATTTTGCACTAAAAATTGCTTGAAGCACACTTTACTCTTGTACTTTATAGGAGACTATGGCCATTTTAAATTTTACATCTTATATCGGTGGAAACTAGATATATGTCAACACAAAAACTGGTGTGATTGCGCACAGCACCCAACATTCAACAACCGAAGATAAGCTGTACTCAATCATACCAGAGTTTTTATTTTTTTTTGATAAGTCTATATCAAAATTTTATTTGTAATTATTATCGATGACTAGCGTAGGACGTTCCATTTTTTTGTTATTCTCTTTGTCCATGTACTGATTTCTCTTCCTTCTATCTATTCCAAAACAAATATTAGTCACACAACATAATAATGATTGTATTTAATTGTAAAGAATCATCATTTGTTTGGCCTTGATTACAAACAAATCAATTTCCTTTTAATCTTCTTCCTTTATGCATGTAAACATCAACAAATAGCCTTGAGACATTCTACCTTGAAAATCTTTCTTAAAAAAAAA
>JAKCPI010021011.1:0-18045 GCA_023213315.1 Euborellia annulipes
TGGCTGCATCCTCTTTCCTATTAAACATATCATCTACAGCCACGTTCTATTATACAATTTAATAATCTAAAGCCAAGGAGAGTGACTTAAAGCAGTTCGATGTATTTATTTATATCATTTGGATACTAAATGGTATTTGCCTGGACCCCAATATATGTAATTAAATATACATATGGTTTAAAGTCTAAATGGCCTAAGCTGCCGAAAAAATTTTAAATTAAAAAAACTTGAAATACATAACCTAGTGTTTTTAGTATTATTTAATATTTTTTTATTAACATATTATTATTACAATGTTTCCACAAGAGTCTACAGTAGAGAGTTGAAATCCGAATAAATATTTTGATCGATTTTCCACGCAATTAATTCTCGAGAACATCATCCATCTAACCAAAGATTCTTATCCAACATTGATTTTAATGATAAATTACTATTGTGATAAATCAACATGATCACAGCTTAATAGATTTAAAATGATAGTAACCGATGATCACTTTCACATTCAAATTTGTTTCTTTTTTTTTACTTTTTTTTTTCAAGAGAAATAAAAGTTTATAAAGTTTTATCACAATTTATATCCATTTTTGATTCAATATCGGCCCATCATTCTTGCCTGGTTTGGAGCTCCGTTTTTTATGGTAGCTGATATAAATTTGAATCAGTTATATAGTACTATATTTTGAATGAACTTGGATAAGCTATAAGGGAACGAAAAAGAAGAAAATGAATAAAAACTTGAAAATAACAATAAAAATATTATCATATTACTAAGCAAAGATGACGGAGAGAGTTTTCGAAACATCGATATTTTAATAGAAATTTTATGAATTTACTCAAGGCAGCTTAATTCTTTGACTTTTTTAATTTTATTAAAAATTATATTAAAAAGTTTTTTATAACCTCAAACTTAACAACAATTTTTATATAAAACAAAAATCGATTAATGTTAAGGCCGCGGTTAGAGTAAAAGCAATTTTGGTAAGCATAATTTAGCTTGAGACCTTGAAGATAGGCAACCCATAAGGCCAAACGACTAATGGATTTTTCAGATTAATTGCTCCAGTGTTCCTATAGAGTATTACGATTTAACAACAATAATTTAACGACTGCATCGAAATTATCGAGAACGAAGCATTATGCCGTTCCACACGAAGCTACTCAAAATAATTGACAAGTAATGCGAGTATCCTATCAGGTGAGCCATTTACTAGAAAGGTTAACATTAGACTTCAAATTAATTGAATCATCGTTTGAAATTGTATATTTATTTATTAATGATAGTAAGTAGTTTATATATAGATCTATATAAATCCATATACACGAATTGGATGCATTTGCATCACTCGTAGCCGTAATGCGCATTAACACATAATGATAGTGACGATTGGTGTGATATTATCAACAGGAGTAGAACTTCCCATTACGTAGGTGTATCCAATTAACATAAATGCCAAATTTCAACCTCCTAGCTCTTAAGATATTTTGTTCACAGGCACACACACAGACAGACCATTTTGCGAGATCCATTTTTTGGACTCAGGAGACCTCAAAACGTGTATTTCCTCCATTATATCGACATCGAATACTTGATATTTTATAATTAAAGAAAACCGCCGGTCGAACCATGGATCTGCCAATTTGTACTCGGCATGCCTTATTAATAGACCACAGTGGAGTGAGTAAATATCCTTTTGCAAAAGAATTAGAATTTCCCCTTGGCGTAGGATGTCAATTCTCAATCCAGCGAATCGGTTCTCGTATCCCGGAAGTGCAAGATTTTTTCGTTAAATGAAAATATTTATTTAAGGTAACCAAATCTTCAACTATGCCTTGAATTTGTCCATTGGACCACCAAAATACCCATCAAGAAACTCTCTACGGAAGGGAATAAAAGATCTCAGTGATGCACTCTTCGAAAGGAGAAGGTTACACTCCGTACTGAAAGAGTCCCACATACAGTGATAGGATATCCTTTTATTAGGAATAGACAACATGAGGCCCACGGGCCACCGAAATTCATGTTGCGGCCCGCGGGTTTAGATTAAATGAAAATAAATGTTATTTTATTAAACATTTTATCAAAAGAACATTCATCATGAGCCATCAAAAAGAAATTAGTTGCGTGGCTCAGCTGAAATTTGGCCTTCCTGCTGAAAAGGTTGCCAACCCCTGAACTGGTGGTTGAATAGAAGGAAGGGCTTGGAACTAAAATTCGTATTATTTCTATAAATAATGAAAGGGGTTAGAAATAAGAAATAATTTAACTTCAAGGGGCGCCACTAGATGGCTACGGCCAGAAACCGGTGGGGTTTGAGGAGAGTACCCGCACAAAAAGCACGCATACGAGTATCTTGGAAGAAATTCTAATATTTTATAATATTAGAATTTTTATTATATCATTCGTTTGCCCTATAGAAATTAAGTTAATTAATATTTTGAATTCATAATATCATATCTAATCTAATGCAAAGGGACTAATGGATATTTTGTTTTCACCAAAGTAAGGAAAAAAAGAAAATAAAAAGTTAATTTTTCTAATTTTTTTTTCTTTTGAAAGTTTCCTATTGATTGATGACGTGACTTATTTCTAAATTATCATAGGAAAAAAATTCACATATTGAGTGATAAAAGCATTTTCCAAAATATATATAATACTTTATAACTTGTTCTGAAAACCTCAAAACATATCTGCCAAGAAAAAAAATATATGAAAATCAATTTTTCTCACGATTACACTACTTTATCATTCTTCAAAATGAAAAAGAAAAAAGAAATTGTTAAAAGATCAATAAACTCAGATGGGTATTGAAATCGGACTTTAAATTGAATTTTTTTTTTTTTTCTTCGAGGCAATATGGAACGACGAAATTGAATCTTCTCAGACACATACATAGAGGCCATAGCCATATGATCTACACTTTAAGAATCTTACTTAGGTAAGAGATACAAATTTTTTTTTTTATATCTTTAGTCAAATTATTAATAGACAGTCCTTTATTTTTTTTTAGATTTGTATACGGTTGTCCATTGAAATAAATGTCAGACTTAAGATACGAATGAAGATATATAATTATATAGATGTGTAGTATTGGAGAGAGCGATGAAAAAATGTGAAATTCTGTTAATGTTTTTTCATTTAACAATTTAATCTAACTCAGCTGACGTTTTTGCACCATCCTCAGAGCTGGTAAATAAGCAATGAATGCCTGAGTGTCTCCAAAACAATGAAACTCCCAGATATTCGCGACGTTTCGGTCCAAATTTATTTGACCATCATCAGTCAATCAGGCTACAATATTAATTATGAATAAAAATCTATTGTAGCCTGATTGCCTGATGATGATCAAATAAATTTGGACCGAAACGTCGCGAATATCTGGGAGTTTCATTGTTTTGGAGACACTCCTTCCTGGCTGCTACCTCCTTCCATTCTTTTAAGATAAAAGAATTCTAATTTATTAATTGAATAATAAAAGCTACTAGACATTAATTAGGCATTAGTATAGAGGTGGAAATCTCTCTTCTTGTTCTAAGAATCAGAGATTTGCTTCCCGAGAGGAAAATTTATTCAAATTAATTAATGTAATTTTTTAATACAATTAGTTTGAATAAATAAGGACGAGGTCTTAAGTGGCTCAGAGGCCTATAAAAAAAAAAAACTGGAAAAATTAAAATACTTTAATAAAAAATTTTGTTGGATAGGCCGTGGAAATTTATTAAATTTCGAATATCTCGTATATTTACTAAAAGTGCATTAGCTGATCTCTGTTAATATTTTTAATAACAATAAAGATTTTCAATTTCCCCGTGAAAGATTTAATTAATTAATTAACTTGAATAACTCTCTATTAGAAATATTTTCACATAAGTAATTCGAACTTAAGAGCTAAGAGACTATTCATTAACTAGGAACTATCGATTTCTGGATTGTATGATTTAATTTTGTGATATAGTTAATGACTTCGGTTATCCGGAGGAATAAATTATCCATTGCAAATGGGAAATCGTGATACATGGGTAGAGTAAATGTAGTTTTTTTTTTTTTTTTTTTTAATCGTAAAAAACTTTAAAAAAAATTAAAAAACAAGTAAATAACAAGATAAAATCTATACAATAGAAAAATTTGCATTAGGCCTATATGAATTAATTAAAAATTGAATTATTGTTCAAATAATAAACACAGAGATTGCCCTCGGGCTTGGTGTGTACCAAGAGTCGCGGGTTCGGACCCCAGGCAGTCCGATGATTTTATTTAAGCCATTTGGATACCAAATGGCTTAAATTAGAATGCCTGGATCCCAAATACCTAAGTATATATTCAAATAACGGTTAACGTCACGGAAAACAATGGATAAGATGTGTAAAAGGATGGAAAACTTTTAACTGTGAACATTTCTTTTCAAAATACTCACAGCACAGTATATGTTTCAAATTTTGATCTTGTACTCTAATTTTATACCTCTTAATAAACTTTTTCTCAACTGCTGAAGTTAAATGTTGTTTTCATGAATTATGTCTCTTTTCGATATTGGGGTAACTCATTATTCGATATTAGGAGCCCATTTTTCAAAAGTGTAAAAATGTTTTATTTAAAAAATATGAAATATAGCTTCTAGATTGTTTAGTCTAGTATATAACTAATGTAGTAAGTGTATTGCGTTTAGAAATCAAAATTTAGTCAAAAATCAAGTTGTTAGTATTTTTATTAACATTGTAAGTAATAAAAACAAAAAGTATCCAATAATCGGCTACTTTCCCCTACTTGTAAAAAATAAATAGGCCTAATACAATAATATAAATAATTTTAATTTCATTTCCACGATTCATGTACAATACAATGGAGTCTAGAAAAAAAAGAGATCAGCCTGAAACGATGGGAAGTAAAAAGATGGCATAATAGAAATGGCCTGACTCAGCTTAATTCACGACTCTCAGAATGTAGGGATATATTGCAAAATAAATATATGAAGATGTTTTATAAATATTTAAGTAGACCTTTTTAAAAATTTATTATAAATAAAAGAAGAAAAGCAGCAAGGATCGTCCACTGAATGTAAAGACTTCGAGAATAAACAAATTCCCTGGTCCTTATAAATGAAGGAAAGAAGGGAAATGGAAGGAGTATTACTCGTCGCTCTTTTCGCTGCTATTATGAGGAGGATCTCTGCCATTTGAGTTTGCAATGTCCTAACTTAAAGAGCATCTTCGCTTTTATACCCAGGCCATCTATAAAAAAAAATTTTGTAATTTTATTAATAGAGAGTTTTATGTAGGACATAAGTCGAGAACTTTTAATTGAATGAGAATTAAATTTAAGGATCAACATTTTTTTTCTCGTTGTTAATGAAATATAATCATGTCAGCTGTCAAAACTCTGTAATCTTAATATTAAATAAAAAGTTTATTAAGTTTTTCGAGATGCTCACATATTAAAATTTATTTGAATTATTTGCTACGCTATTCGATTATTTACAGGCCGATGTTTTTGAATTTAGAATCTTTCTGGCATAAAAAATGCTTGGATTAACAAATGAGGATAAGTGGATATATATGAATGAAATGCGCGATCTTTTAAAAATACATTAATTGGAAAAATAGAGATAGAAAATCTCATGTAATTAAATCAGAGATCAAATCTTTCGAAAACTAAGTTATGTTGGCTTTGTAAATAAATTCAAACAACACTCGAGTAACCGCGAATAATGTCAACAAAATTCCAATCGAAAATTCCACCCCTTTGTGCCTTGCAACAAGGGATTTTCACAAGCAATTGATTTTATTATCTCTACCTAAATTCACCATAAAACTTTCAAAATATAATAAAATAATATATAAGATAATCACAAAAATATTCTTAAGAAATAATTATTTAACAATGGGTATATTTATTTAAATGAATTTGAAAGCCGGCGAAACGTCGGATGGGTGACCCTGAGGAATAAGCGTGTTCAACCTCCCCTGGTAGAATATATTAGTATATTATATACACGATAAAAAAAAACCAAATGGCCTCAGTAGCCAAAAGGGATAAAGAAAAGGCTGAGAAAATTAAGAATGAAAAAAAAATTTTGAAAGCCAATAAATTTATTTCTAATTTTCAATTAGATTTTTTTTTTATCGTAGATTACAGATTTGGTTTCAAATCCTTAATATATTTCCAATAAAAAGCATTTTAAGGCTAATCTCAAACCATACATCCATTTTCTATGGAAAAGTGAAAAAAAAAAACAGTCAACTATATTGAATTTTTATAAAAAAAAATCTAGCGCTACATATCATTAAAAGAAGCTCAGAAAGAAAATTTATTTTTTCGCTATCTCTTCCGAAAAAAAAATACAATTTAAAGTACTTTGAAAAATAAAATAGAAAAAAGTCCTTTAAGAAAGTAAATTCCCTTTTTCGCTGGTTTTCAAATATATTACCTATTAATCTCAGAGAAAGAGATAGGAGGGGGCGGGGGGGGGGGGGGGAATAGACAAACACAAAGAAAAAGTAACTATCATGAATATATGTATAATATTTACCTTTGGCAAATCTTTTTTTCCTTCTTTCGGTTCGTCGTAATTCTGCCCTTATACCGACGTACGCACACATCTCCTGAAAAGTAAAAAGGGCTTTTAGTACAAACAACGACTCTTAATATAAACCAAAAATTAGATATAGATTTCTTTTTCTAGTCCCTTGAGGATCACCCGGGTTTGAAATCATCCAACTATGACTAATTTTATATTTATCGTCCATTAGTCTGACTTTGAAGCTTTAAAAAAAGAAAATATAATAAATTTTTTAAAAAAAGCGAGGAGGCTATCAGTTAAAAATTATAACGATTTATTGTGTCTGGTGATGAAGTGGATTTTTTTCACTAGAATAAATAAATATATATAATTAAATATTTATTAATTCATATACCCGAAAAAAATAAGAAGGAGTTGAACTACGGATCCTCCAATTTGTACTCGGAGTGTCCTTACCACTAAACCAGAACACGGCATTCGGATATATGAACAGTGGCAGCATTTGGGGGGGCATTTCCCCCCCCAAGGGCTCTGATTTTTATAAAATTTATAAATATAAAACCTCAAAAAAAATTTGGGGGAAAAAAAATTTAAAAAATTTAAGGGTTATTTATATTTCTATTTTAACTAACTATATTTTTAAGGGAATGGCGCCTTAAAAAAAATCTTGAAAATTAAAAATTAGAGCCACTCCAAATTTTCTTATTAAAATTTATTTTTCACTATATCTCTAAAACTATGCTTGTTGAGGCAAAACTGATGGCATTTTTTCAATCAGCGCTACCCATATACTTAAGATATAACTCAAAATACCTCGGAAAAAATTCACTAATGAACTGTGTTATTTATGAAATAGTTCTATTAAGATATCTTAATTAATTGTAAAATTTATTTTTGGTATTTTATGTGTTTACTACATTTTATTTTTTTAATTTTTTAAATATATATATTTTTTATGCGTCCTGGTCTCTGCGCCCCTTGACCTGCAGAGCCCCCCCCCCATTGCGGGGTCTGCCGGGGTGTTATTTACGCCCCTGGTTTTAAGGTCGTTTTCGGTTGCTTAGACCCCATGATTGGTAGTCAATATATTTGAAATAAATTTTTCTCGCTTAGAAGGACCCCGGTAGCTAGGGCTGGACGGTAAACCGGTTTACCGGTAAAAACCGGTAAAAATTTTTTACCGAAAACGCGGTAACGAACCTCTAATTCGGTAAAAACCGGTTTTTCTCGAAAGTCGGTAAAACCGGTTTTTCTCGAAAGTCGGTAAAAACCGGTTTTTCTCGAAACTCGGTAAAAACCGGTTTTACCGTTAGTCGGTTTTTCTCGAACTCGGTAAAAATCTGTTTTTCTCGAAACACGGTAAAATCCGTATTTTCTTTATTTTATCGAATTGATTTCAAGCTTATATTCAGTTTTAGGAAGTGTAATTTAAGATTCTTTTTTATTTTTTTTTTTTTTTAATTGAATTATAATAGAAAAAAAAATCTTAAGTGTCTTCGAAAGTTTTAATAATTATACTTATTTCATAAATCCCTTATTTTGAAAGGATTTTTGGAATATATTCAAAAATATTCTCCCTGGGGTTCATATCTTGTGGGTGTACCTGAGGTCCCGAGGTCGCTTCCCATTACAAGCGAGCAAAATGTATTTCAATTGAATTGGCTACCAAGCATTTTAAATTAATTAATTATTACTGATGGGGTCTAAATGGCTTTAGATGCGAAAAAAGACCTTAAAGGAAATATAAAAATCTGGTGTGACTGGCGCACAGCACACAACTTTCTCTTTCCTTCGGTAATCGAAAGTTGTGTTCTGTGCTTGTCACACCAGATTTTTCGTGTCGACATATATTTAGTTCCCGACAGTACGGAACATTTGAATTCAGATGTAAAATTTATAAGTATGGGAAAATATTTATATTTTGTTACCATGGCAACCATTTCTCCTATCTTCCCTATGAAATACAAGAGTAAAGTGGTCTTCAGAAGATTTCAATCGCAAAATGAGAATATACATTTTAAAGAACATCTAAAAAATAATTGATTTTTGAATTTAAAAAAAAAATCGATGGAGCAAATTTTGAGAAAATCGAAAAAAACTGAAAAAGTACATCAGTAAAGTACTAGTACTCTTTGGCCGATTTTGATTAAAAGCTTATTTTTCCGGTCCCGGGAGGTGTTTAACTTAAATATAAAATTTCAACCTCGTAGCTCAATTCCTTCATCCTTAAAATTGAACACACACCCACCCACCCACACACCCACACACCCACCCACACCCCACCCACACACCCACAGACAGACCATGTCGCGAAAACCACTTTTTTGGATTCAGGGGACCTCAAAACGTGAAGATCCATCAAAATCTCGACATCGAATTTTTGACATGAATCCAATACTTTTTCTCTATATATATATATATTACATATATACATAGGTAGAGAAGTAAAAATTACACTTGGAAATGCTACTGTACATATGTGAAGTGTATAATTTTATTAAAGTGATGAAAATTCAAGTAAAAATATGGAAAACGAGAAAAATTCGATAAAAACAGCCCTACGGTAAAAAACGACTCGGTTTTTACCGTAAGATCGGTAAAAACCGGTTTTTCTCGAAACTCGGTAAAAACCGGTTTTTCTCGAAACTCGGTAAAAACCGGTTTTTCTCGAAACTCGGTAAAAACCGGTTTTCTCGAAAGTCGGTAAAAACCGGTTTTTCTCGAAAACTCGGTAAAAACCGACTTACGGTAAAAACCGGTTTTTACCGAGTTTCGAGAAAAAACCGGTTTTTACCGACTTTCGAGAAAAACCGGTTTTTTTTCATTATCGAGGTCGGTAATGAAAATCTATTACCGTCCAGCCCTACCGGTAGCCCAGGCATGAGAAGTTAGTCTTCTCTAGTAGCAGTTATACCATATCATTTAAAAAATTGTTTTCATTGTTTAAAAATATTTTTATACTGTATTTTAAAAATTATTAAAAAAAAAAATTACATTTTTCCAAAGTGTATTTAGTTGAAAATATAGGTGTGTATACTGGCGTATTTCTGGTAGATTAATAATAGGAATTAGTGTAATTTGGAGGTTGATTAAGGGCTTGATCTAATTGTCGTTTCGAGAGTTTATCACCCACTTCATCAGAATTTTTAACGAGGCTGTTTCGAAGTTGCCACAAATATAAATTGATATTAATTGAATTTTCAAATAACAAAATTTCCTATAAATGAATTATCTATCTGAAATGTTGGTTAAATCAATGAATAATTCAGTGTAAAATTTCCAATATCATTTCTCCATTTATTGGAAAGTTATAATGAGAAACTTAATTTATTGAGGAGCGACACAAAAGAAGAGATCCATGGAGGGTCAATCAGTTAATGGATCGAGCGGGAATTAGATAAATAGAAATAGAACTATAGAGGATAGCTTTATAATCCATTTCAAATATAACTTTATAAATGGAGTCAATAGGCAAAGGGAATCTCTATTTGAAAAGCTATCTAACAAGTTAGTTTATTCAAATATCCACATCAAATATTTCAGGATTATTTTTACTTTCTCTTACCTCTTTATATGTTAATAAAAAGAGAGAGAAAGTATTGGATTCATGTCAAAAATTCGATGTCAAGATTTTGATGGATATACACGTTTTGAGGTCCCCTGAATCAAAAAAAAAAAAAGTGGTTTTCGCAACATGGTCTGTCTGTCTGTGTGCCTGTGAACAAAATATCTCAAGAACGAAAAGAGCTAAGAGATTGAAATTTTATATTTCCCATACCCCCTGGGCATGGGCGTAACTAGGAAATTTGGCTGAGGGGGGGGTCTGGAGGGCGCCATATTGTTTCAATTTTTCTTGAGGCGGAGAGCCTTCTGGGAGGAGTCCACAAGCCTTCTAGGGGGGGGGGCCTAGGGATGCCCGCTCTAGGGAGCCTTCTAGGGGGGTCCCCCAGGACCCCCCCCTAGTTACGCCCATGACCCTGGGACATTATTTTTTGAAGATTTTTAGTTTTATATATTTGCGTAGGATAAGAGTAATTTTTTTCTGAAAAGTATGGAAATTCATCTCCTGTTCAATTATTCAATCTTCTTTATTTCATAATTTATAAACAGATGAGGGAAAAAGAAGATCTTACAATTACCTCTAAATTATCTAAAATACAGATGCAGGTGTATTTGTACTTAAGGGCGCAAAAAATATACATTTATATGCACAAATAACTGTAGGATCTGCCCTCGGGGCATGGCGTAGAGGTTAGCGTGCTAACCTCATATACCAAACGTCGCGGGTTCGGACCCCAGGCAGTCCGATGATTTTATTTAAGCCAATTGGATACCAAATGGCTTAAATAAGAATGCCTGGACCCCATATATGTATATTTATTTAATAACGGATATCGTAAAAAGTCTTATATGGCCTGAGTTGCCGAAAAGACTGTGTGAATGAGTGTGTGAGTGTGAGTGTGAATGAGAAAAAAGTGTGAATGTTTTTTTTGTAAAAACTGTAGGATCTGGCAAGAGAATGGAGAAACAGTCACCAATATCATTACTGGTGATGGCACGAGAAACAAACATGTGAATCATCCTCAGTCCAAATATGTAAATTGAAACATGGATTATATGTGAAGTTCGAATCTTAATTAACAGTAATTGTGCCTGAAGAATGGTATAAAATAATTGATCTTTGCCTCTCTAATACTTAAATGAAGTATTCTAAGTATAATTCGAATGTTACTCTTATTTGCTGAGCAACTACTCGAAAATTAAATCTTTAATTTACCTTTCTATCTATACCAACTTAATTTTTTTCTGCCATCCTAATAAAAGTAAATTCATATTTAATGTTATTTTATAAAATGACTTTTGACATTATTATTTTACTTTTAAAAGTTTTAAACTTTAATATTTTTTTATTTATTTATTTTTACTAAATATATGGGATCGTTTTCTTCGTTACTTTCACCTCTTTATAAGATACATCATCACAGTCGCTGCATAAAATGAATGCGCTGTCTGGAATTCAAGTCAAATAAGATATAAAATAAAAAAAAACAGGAAGGATTTATAACGCAGAAACCTTCTGTTATTCTTAAGCAAAAGATATACGAATACATTTATACATGAAAAAAAGAATATGTATAATATTCTATATAGAGAAAGAGAAGGAGAAGGAGAATGACGAATTCAAAGTGAAATAAAAATGAATTGAATTTAATAAAAAGGGAAGAAAAAAAACTGTAAATAGAACAAAGACATTTTGAGAAGTATAATTTGTTAAGTGAATTCCTCTTTATAAATCGGAATATTTTATTCAAACAAACAATAATATATATTTTACTTTAAGAAAAATCACTCAAAAAATTGTGCATTGTTTTAAATTAAGGATGTGAAGAATTTTAATTTTTACTTTTTTCTCTTCAAAATATTTTTTTGTAGTTAATTTAATCCTTCTTGGCCTGTCTGTGTTAAATTTAAAGCCTGAAGGAATTGAGCTATGAGGTTGAAATTTTATATTTGAATTATGCACTCCCTGAGCTTTTAATCAAAATTGGTCAAAGAGTACTAGTACTTTACTGATGTACTTTTTCAGTTTTTTTCGATTTTCTCAAATTTGCTCTAACGATTTTGTTTAAAATTTATAAATTAATTATTTTTTAGATGCTCTTTAAAATGTATATTCTCATTTTGCCCTCAAAATTGATTAATGACCATTTTACTCTTGTACCTCATAGGAAAGATAGGAGAAATGGTTGCCATGACAATAAAATATAAATATTTTCCCATGTCTTACCAAAGGTAAGAGAAAGTAGTGTGCACTGCGATCACTCACCAGATTTTTTAAATAAGGTGTATCATACAAAGTCTATATGGGCTAAGATGCCGAAGACTAAAAAAAATATCTCTGGAATCACTCATCGGATAAGGATGAAAGCAAATTAATAGTCTTAAATGATCGTAAGAAGCTATCAATATTTAATCAAAACTAGGGAATAAAATTTTAATGATATTTTCACATTTATAAGCTATTAGAAAATTCCAAAACGTAAAGGAGATGGATTATTTCAAGGAGAGAATTTTATGATTAGTATAATAGGTTTAGTTTGTGACATTCATAATAGCATTATTTTAAGCGACAATTTAATCCAGGCCAATTTTTCTAATAAAAGCTATTTATATGGGACAGGTGTTGAATAAAGGTTATCTGAAATCCCAGGGATATTTGCAGTTGGCTTAATTCTAGTGGCAAGTTTCAAATTGGGCGAACATGGATGAGGGAAAAGGGAATAAGGGCTGACTGGAAACTTAATTAGATGATTGATTGTCTAGATATACGAGCATAACTCGACAACGCCTTACACTCTCTTTCCTAAAAGCTAAACTTGGTGTCCCTGAAACCAGGGAACATTATAAATTACATTCTAATTAGACTATAATCGTGTAATGTCTCTGTGAATATTATTCAATGAATATTCATTAATTGCAAATCCGATTTGTTTTTGTTGCTAACAACATGCTGCTTAAGTTAATTGGATTTTGGTATATATATTTTGAAAAATAAAATTATTCAGAAAATTTTAATTAATGTTGAAATAAAATACTTATAAGATGGCAATGAAAATTATTTTTTTCTCTTTGTGTTGAAATATTAAACGTATGAAAACCAATCGCAATAGGTCAAAAAAATAAAAATTTAGGAAGGAACATGTAAAGCAGCAGCAAAAAAAAAAAAGAAAGCCAATGCTGAAGAAGACGTTTAGGACAAAATGTGTTCGTCCATCCTGAGTCCTTGAAGGCAAGAGGAGATCTCTAATAGTCCGTACCAACGGGAGAGTCTATTAGAGATCTTCTCTAATTATTCTCTAATAGACCTTCACTTTGGTACAGACTTATATGCAACAACACCAATGACAACTTTGTACCTGAATAAGAATATGAGGCAAGAACTTTTGTGCCACCACACCAATGAAAACTTTTTACCTGAATTAGATTATAACTAGAGACCGGACAAAAAAGCATAAAAAATGGAAAAAAAGTGCTTAAAAAAGCATAAAAAACTTGAATAAAAAGTTTTAAATAAGCATAAAAGTTGGAAAAAAAGCATCTAATAAGCAATTTTTACTCATACCAATGGCGTATACAAATTTTTTTTTAAAGAAACTAAATTTATTCCGCCCCACCCTGCGAAAATTTATTTTTTTGCGGAACCAAATTTTTCACCCTGCTGAAAAAAATTTTTTTACAGGGCTATATTTTTTCACACTGCGGGATTTTTGGAATTTTTTTTTTGGGGGGGGCGCCCCCCTCATATACGTCCTGGTGTATGCGTGTGTGAATGGGAAAAAATTTTTTTAATAAAAAAAAAAAAAATTATAAATATTCGTAAAATAAGTTCAAATAAGCACGAAAGGGAAAAAAAGCATGAAAACTCAAAAAAAGCTAAAAAAGCATAAAAAATGTAATCTCAATGCACTTAGTTTTTCCTAATTCGTATAGAAATTAAATATCTAATGGTTGCTTATAAAATTCAGCAATAAGCATTTTGCTTAAAATCCGGTCTCTAATTATAACCCTACAAGGACTGAATTATAGCCCTACAAGGGCTGAAGATGGACGATATAAATTTTGGCCCGAACGTCTCCTTCGGCATTTGCCATCCAAAGGCTTTCTTTTTCTTTGCTGCTCCTGTACTTGCTCCTTCCCAACTTAAAACATTCACAGCAACTTCTCTCCTGATTAAATAAAATCAAATGTCGTCTGCTAATTTATTAGTCTAAAAAAACTCAAAAAAAAAAAAAAAAATCTGATACTGCAATAAGTCAATTTGAATGATTTGTATTAATGTCAAGAGTATTTATCGTAAAAATATTTTAGTTGGAGTAGTAACAAACCTAGTTGGATGATTTTCATTATGTTTACGTAATTGGCAAATCAAAGGAGATGATATCAAGTGGTAAACCTCTCAATGATTTTTTAGAATTGAGTTTTTGAAATTTCACTCCAACTTTCAATTAAGTGCTGAGCAATCCATCAACGAAATTCAAGTTCATTCAATTAATGCACCATTTTTCTCAACAATCACAGAGAAGGGGAAGGAAGACAAAGTGGACTCAAAGAAAAAAGAATTCTCACGAAATCGAGGCTATTATTAACTGAGCGTTTCTTTTCTATTCAAAATGCATACCTTTTATTTCTTTTGGCCCTTAGTGTCTAAGAGTTTTACTTAGTCTCTGACTTTGATGTAATTTTTGTTTTTAGGAAAAGTAGTAATCAAATAAATAATTATTTAGAGCATATTTTCTATTAAAATTTATTTTCTCTATAATCTAACACTAAATTTAATCATCTTTAAGATGAGAAAGATGGCCGTCTAGGAATGGAAGAAAAGAGAGAAAGTCAGCTAGAGGCCT
Source organism: Euborellia annulipes (assembly GCA_023213315.1). Lineage (NCBI taxonomy): Eukaryota > Metazoa > Arthropoda > Insecta > Dermaptera > Anisolabididae > Euborellia > Euborellia annulipes. The sequence goes on from JAKCPI010021011.1 coordinate 14,921, forward strand.
AATTTCTATAGAAATAAAACTCCTAAATTGTGGAAAATTTCGGCTTTGATCAAATAATAAATTCAGAGAGTGTAAGCAAGTTCAATGTATAAAGCGCAAGTAAGATTTGTTAAGATTCTTTTTCACTATTAAGACAGGTGGAATGAATGATCCATTAAAAATTAGATATCAAACAAATTTTTTATAATAAGTATTCTGATCTTTTGAAATTTTTAAATTTATTGCCATTTCTCCTTTGATCCTTTTTTTTATGACCATAACTATCCTCTGATTTAGAGCCAAACAAATGGCTTGTTTATTGTGCAGGAATGGATTATGCTTTTAATAATATCACGAACATGGATGAAAAATGCGATCGATAAGCGAAATAAATAATTTTTTAAATGTCTTAAATTATTTTGATCATGAAACTTTGCAAATGAAATAATCAACAAATAGCTATAGATAGCAGGCTTATATTAAATTTATTTTTAAGCCTAGAGGCAAGTCAATGAACGAGAAAAGAAATAAGTTAGAGTTTCTAAAAAAGTTAATGATCGATGATTTTTAATTAATTTTTATAAAATTTTTAAAATATTCGATTTAATCAGACGTAGCCTGGAGGCTAAAGCAAAAGATTAAAAAAAAGTCTGGAGTAATTTTTTAGACTTTTCTTCTTTTTTAATTAATTTTCTAAGAAGTGAACTTTTTGAAAAGAGAAACTCTTCAATGTTTTCTAAAAAAAAAAATTATAAAATATTGTTAGAAGAGGAGGATGGCATGCAGTGAGGTATAGCACTATGTTCGTTCAACTCCCATTGTAACTATTCGAGTTCAAAAATAGCATTCATGACCAAGAATTTAGACATATTGTAAAGAGCTTGAATTCCAAATGCTCTTATTTTTGAATATTTCCTGAAATGTTACTAAAAAAATCTGGTGTAAGTGATCACACAGTATATAACTTTCTCTAACGCTAGTAAAATCAATAAAAATCAAGTTATATAATATCTACGCGTATATACGAATATTTTCTAATTTATGTAGAAATATGGAGAATGTTCCTATGTTAATGTTATAAAATTCAATTAATAAAAAACATACATATGGAGCACTACAATACAATGTAATATTTTGTGTTAGATTCACTTACAAAACAAGAAGTTTATTTACAAAAAAATGCACGACGATTAGATCATCATCCCACACAGGGATAGGCCTGTATCACACAAAAATATGTATATGACTACATATTTTGGTAAAGATTTGTTTCTAGTGATGTCATTTCAGTTTTTGCTTGGGGGGGGGGCAAAAATTTTATTTCCTATGATACTTAATTTATATACCATACATATAAACATATAAATATCTCTATATATTTATCTATACCATCTTCTATACTTATTTATAAAGAAAGAATGCGAGTTTGTTCTTAATTAGGGGCTAAGTTCAGAATTTACTATTTTTTTCCAAAGCCTTGGGGGGGGGGCAAATGCCCTCTCTGCCTCCCCTCAAATGACGTCCCTGTTTGTTTCAATTGTTTAAAATTATTTTTTCTCAACTGTGACTCCATAAACTATTAAACATCTAAAATAATTATTTATTTCAATCGTTAAATAAAAAAAATCTAAAAATATGCCGACACACTGAGAAAAAAATTTGGTTTTGTCAACTAAATGAGTTTAGTTGAAATTTTATTTAGTTAAGACAACTAAATAATCTTACGACTATGAAATCGTAGTAGGGGCAATGAAACCAATTTCATAGCGACAAATAAATGGTTTAGTTAAAACGATTTGACTAGGTCAATTACATTATTGTAACGGTAACAAAATTTCTTTGATCAATGCTACTAAATATTTAGTCAAGAGTCAACAATATCATTTGGTACCCACAAAAGATTTTATCATTATGACAACAAAATTATTTTGTTGCTACTAATAAACGGTTTAGTTGAAACGGTTTAATTGGAACAACTAAATTTTTGCAAAGATTACTAAATTATATTCATTGACGGCACTAAATATTTAGTAGGTAGTAGTAGTTTAGAGACAACAATATCATTTAGTATCCACGAAAAACTTTATTCATTGAAACAAAAAATCATTTGGTAGTAAATTCGAAATTAATGCTGCTACTGTTAAAATTTTCTATGTTAATTTTACAAACAATTTTTTTCCCCAATGTTTTGGTAACAATTATTAAATTATATACTTAATAATAAAAATAATAACCCCCGAGTTTGGCGTAGTAGGTAGAGCGCCTCCCTCCTATACCAAACGTCGCGGGTTCCGGACCAGGCAGTCCGATGATTTTATTTAAGCCATTTGGATACCAGATGGCTTAAATAGAAATGCCTCAACCCACAATTTATATATTAATCCCAACAGTTATCGTCTAGAGTCTTAAATGGCCTGAGTTGCCGAAAAGATTGTGTGAATGTGTGTGTGAGTGTGAGTGTGAATGAGAAAAAAAGTGTGAGTGTTTTAAAAAAAAAAAAAAAAAAAAAAAAAAAATAAAATAATAATAAATAATTTATTAAATTTAATATTATTTAATTCCCAAATTTTAATTTTCCAAAATATTATTTTTATTTAATGAAATTTATTAAGGTCATTTATTATATTATTTATTTCTCAAGTAGAAAAACGGATTTTTTTCTTTAAAATTTTTCTAACGTCTTTTAACAACATTTATGTAAAATTGAAAAAATTGACCGTCTTTCGAATACAATTCAATTGGCTTGCTCAGTGGCGTACCGAGGGGGGGGGGCGGGGGGCGGTCCCTAGGCCCCGTCCGGGATCAGGCCCTCATATATTTTATAAAAAAAAAAAAATTTAATACGAAAATTTTTTCCTTTGAAAGGCCCCCGGGGCCCCTCAGGGCTCAAGTAAAAATGGGAAAATTTAGATAAAAAAAAAAAGAAAATTTTAGTAAAAATTTCTCTTTAGAGAGGCCCCCGGGGCCTACAGGGCTCAAGTAAAAATGGGAAAATTTAGATAAAAAAAAAGGAATTTAAGTAAAAATTTCTCCTTTGAGGGGCCCCGGGGCCCTTGGGGCATAAAGTAAAAACAAAATTTAATGAAAATTTCCCTTTGAAAGGCCCCGGGGCCCTCCCGGAGGACTCAAGTAAAAATAAAATTTAA
>JAKCPI010021012.1:0-22984 GCA_023213315.1 Euborellia annulipes
CCCACAATTTAAATATTAATCACAACGGTTATCGTCTAAAGTCTTAAATGGCCTAAGTTGCCGAAAAGACAGTGTGAATGTGTGTGCGAGTGTGAGTGTGAATGAGAAAAAGTGTGAATGTTTAAAAAAAAAAAAAAAAAAAAGTAGGTACCTATCGAGTATTTCTCAAGTTTGTGTATTTTTTGAAAATCTTTTTGGGCATCTTAGGCCCCTTTATACTTTAAACGAAATACTTGTTAATAAAAGAATTTGATTTTCGGTTTAACTGTGGTTTATTTGTAAAAATAACAACGTTTCGGCCACTCATTCTGCATTTTATTTATTATCAAGAGACTTTGAAGCATTTTTACAAATATAATATTAGACTTAGGGAATTTTGCAAAAATAATTTTTTATATTTTTATTGTTTTTTCTCTAAATTAGTCGTATTTTTAGAGATAATTTATGAATATCTGTCATAATTATAGAATTTACTTGCACAATTGACTCAAAAATTGATATATAATCTAATCAAAACAATTTAAATCAGAAAAACTTTAATGTTGATTTTCTCAAAACTCGATATTTGGTCTTTGACACACATTTGCATAACAGGATCCATATATATAGGTAATATCTAAAAAAAAATTATTTCACCCCCGCTTTTTATTCCTAATGAAATTAATTTTTTAACACCCCCCCCCCTTTAGCATATAAATATTTCTTATTTAAACTAGTGTTTATAGGAAACCTAAGCGCGAAATAAAAGATGCAATAAAACGCCAACTCGGAATCACATAGCAAGGGGGGGGAGGGGGGGGGGACAAACACATTATTAAGAGGAACCCCTAGCTACGAATAGACGCCGCTGCATGTACTAATGTCTTTCTCTCTTTCTTTTTTCGCAAGTCGTAAAAGGGCAGTCAATAGGCTCAAGGGCTGCTGGCTGGCTCTGCATTTCTCTTAACAAAAAGAATTTATTTATTTATTTGCCTGCCGCCGCTGCCGCCATCTAATTAAAAGATCTCGCAATTTAATGGATTTATTAAAGAAAAAAATTATAATATTTTCACGTTTTTTTTTTTCTCTCTTACTATCTGCGCCGACGCTTTCGGCGGGGTTATTCTTCGAATTTCATTAATAATTTTTTAGACAACTCGTTTTAGAGTATGGGTTTAAGGGGCCTCGGGAGCGAAGGTGTTACGCATGTTTTTCCCGAAAAGAGGGCGTTGTGTGTCATAAAAGTATGGCCAAATATCAAGTAATTCCAAAATTTACCAAGAGATGTCAGAATGGTAGCTAATAATATTTAAAGCATTTGGTTGATTTTCATTGATCTTTTAACAATAAATACTTTATAAATGTTATTATATATTATGTATCTTTTATAAAAGCATAAAAATATATAAATATAGGCTATTACTATATCTGCTGTTAGACTAGCCTGCCATCTATTGAAAGAATGCTGAACTAATTTGACAGTTGATTTTTTAAATAAATCAACTAAGCTTATTTCTAATAATTTCTTAATTAATATGTGATTAATAATAACAATAAATTCATTTTTAAATTAAATAAAAATTAAAGATTATTGGGACAGATTGTTTTTTTTGTATTTGCTTGATAACAAAAAAATTAATTACGATAATTTTTTAATAAGTCATTAAAAAAATTATAGCTCGATGTCCCAATATTCTCTTATGTATTTAATTCATTTAAAATAAACCGCATTGAAAAATTCCTTATAATAGTCTAGTTTTTGTTTAAAGTACGTTTAGACGTCGCTCCTGAACCTCCTTAAGCCAGATATTTCCAAGTATTTCCGAAATTTTATTTAAATAGTAATAAAGAAAGACTTTTAATCGCATTTATTCCATTTCCCATAATGCAAAAAGTTTATTTTTTTTTTAGAACTTTTTTTTTTGTTTAATTAAAATTCTTCAATTCGAGTTTTCTTAAAAAGTTTTTGGTCAAGTTAACTAACTTGTATTAAAGACACAAGTTCAAGTCAAGGTCAGGTCAAGGTCATTCCAAGAAGTTTTGCTAATTTATATGGGATTTATCAGTCGAGAACTTTTTTCTTAAAATTATTCTATAAGAATCTTCTGTTTTTAATTGAATTGTTTAATTTGTTAATCCGTTAATCCATCTGCATGTCCCCCTTGAATATCTCAATAATCTTTGGAACAGAAATTTGTTATGTTCAAAGATTGCAGGAAAATTATTTTCGTTGTGAGAAGAACACGATCTCCTGAACCATAGACAGTGGAATTCCGATATTTACTTTCTCTTCCCTCTAAAGTATATGTTAATATATAGAGAGAGAAAGTATTGGATTCATGTCAGAAATTCAATGTCGAGATTTTGATGGATATACACGTTTTGAGGTCCCCTGAGTCCAAAAAAGTGGTTGGACATGGTCGTCTGCTGCTGTGTCTGTGAACAAAATACCTCAAGAACGAAAAGAGCTAGGAGGTTGAAATTTTATATTTAAGTTAGGCACCCCCATGGGACGTGACACGAAGCTTTTGAACAAAATCGGCCAAAGAGTACTAGTACTTTGCTGATGTACTTTTTCAGTTTTTTTCGATTTTCTCAAAATTTCCCTCCAAGGATTTTTTTTTTAAATTCAAAAATCAATTATTTTTTAGATGCTCTTTAAAATGTATATTCTCATTTTGTCATTGAAATCTTCTGAAGACCACTTTACTCTTGTATTTCATAGAAAAGATAGGAGAAATGGTTGCCATGGTAACAAAATATAAATATTTTGCCATACTTTTAAATTTTACATCTTGAAAATCGAATGTACCGTATTGTCGGAAACTAAATACATATCGACACAAAAAAACTGGTGTGACAAGCACAGAACACAACTTTCGATTACCGAAGGTAAGAGAAAGTTGTGTGCTTTGTGACAGTCACACCAGATTTTTTCATAGCCCGATTATTATATTATTTGTATTTTCGGCTAATTCGTACAAATTTCTCAGAGATAATCCCGCTAACTGGTATAAAGACAAAGCATTTCACACCCCTCGGTAATTCGTATATTTTTCTGCTCGAGGTTACTTAAAATGTCTTCTAATAGGTATTTCCAGCTTAAAAAAATCTGGTGTTTGCTGTCTTCTACACTGCCGGTGGCCTTTTAACGTCTATTGCCTGACTTAAAACGATTTTTACTTTCTCTTACCTTTATTGAAATATATAGAGAGAAAGTAGCCAAACTTTTATCCATTAAGGGCGACTTATTCTGTAAAATATAGTCTGCGGGCAACTAATTTTAGGATTTTGCAGCATTTACATATTAGGGGTCCAGGCATTCTTATTTATTTGGTATCCAAATGGCTTAAATACAATCATCGGACTGCCTGGGGTCCACACCCGCGACTTTTGGTATACGAAGTTAGCACGCTAACCTCTACACCAAACCCCGAGGGCTCATTAAGATATTCAAATAGTAATTTAAATAAAACACAAATTGAAATTTAGTATGATCCGATTAACCAAATCTACAAAGGTTTAAACATCCAAATAAGAATTTCCCGCCGAGCGCTCTCATGCGGTAAAATGGCGTCATATTGGAAAAAAGTTCCGAGGGGTATTGACCAATCTTTTTAAAAACATATTTAGATTAAGGTTGTTCGGGTAGTATAGTACCCCGTAAGTCATAATAGAATCTAAATTTTTTTTTAATTTGAATGCATAAATTCATTATTATTATTATTATTATTCATAGTTTATAATTGTATTAAGTTAATAATTTACTTACCAAAAATAATAAAATCATGACTTTTGACTCAAGTGGTTTTTTACCTTTAGAATATAAATCTGGCAACATTTGCATTTAACAGCTGATTATGTAAAAAAAAAAAATGTAACTGACATCGACAAAAGACAATTATGTTATGCGACGTTGCCAGGCTGGTCTCACTCTCGAGACTTCCTTATTTTTAAATATTAGCGACTGTCATTTTGGAGAATTTTTCGAATTTCTTGTTAAAATATCTTTAAAAGCCTTCGGCAGAAACTTTTGATTTTATGTTTAACGTATTTCTCGGAAGTGAATTGATAAAATGTAAGTTTATTGCAGAGGTGGCTATATAATTCGATATGTGTGCGTTTCGTCGACATTCCCCATAGATTACATGTTAAATTTCAATTTTTCAATAATTAATTACACGATAACTCTGTGTCAGATCTGCTTCAAAAAATTATTTTTTAAGCTTACGTATGTGAAACTAGAATAAATTGTATTCAATATCTTCTAATCACAATTTTAAGATCGTAAATTAAGCTCCAGACCATAGATCGCGGGAGTTTAGCCGGTAAGAGTTCGAAACTACGCGATAAAATTTTTTATTAAATATCCATGAGGATTTTTCTCTTAAAAAAAAAAGCAATTCTCACCTATAAAAATAATAATTAAATAAAATAAAACCTTTGCTAGAAAAAAAAATAAATAAATAAAGGAAAAAATAAAGGGTGAAATAAAAAAAAAATAAATAAATAAAAAAATAATAATTTAATATCCATATAATAATAAAAAAATGATACACAAATGATGAAATTGAGATGTTGTTGGGTGACTGACCTCGGTGGCACCCTGTTGACACTCAAGTCTAGTGTCTGGCCCTGCGGACTTGGCACTTGCGGACTCGCAGTTAGATGTGGTGAGGCAGCCGCCTGAGGGGGAGCCACCAACCACTCGTTGGCCACCGCCACCACCCCCGTAATGCGGGCTCATACCGCCTCCGTAGCCGCCCTAAAAAAAATCAGACAAATTATATTTAAAACATTTTTACTTTCTCTTACCTATGTATATATGTAATATATATATAGAGAGAAAGTATTGGATTCATGTCAAAAATTCGATGTCAAGATTTTGATGGATCTTCACGTTTTGAGGTCCCCTGAATCCAAAAAAGTCGTTTTCGCGACATGGTCTGTCTGTCTGTGTGTCTGTGTGTCCGTGTGTCTGTGTGTCTGTCTGTGAACAAAATATCTCAATAACGAAAAGAGCTAGAAGGTTGAAATTTTATATTTAAGTTAGGCACCCCCATGGGACGTGACACGAAGCTTTTTAACAAAATCGGCCAAAGAGTACTAGTACTTTATTAATGCACTTTTTCAGTTTTTTTTTCGATTTTCTCTAAATTTGCTCCAACGATTTTTTTTTAAATGCATAAATCAATTATTTTTTAGATGCTCTTTAAAATGTATATTCTCATTTTGCGATTGAAATCTTCTGAAGACCACTTTACTCTTGTATTTCATAGGGAAGATAGAAGAAATGGTTGCCATGGTAACAAAATATAAATATTTTCCCATACTTATAAATTTTCCATAGTGAATACAATTGTTCCGTACTGTCGGGAACTAAATATATGTCGAAACGAAAAATCTGGTGTGACAAGCACAGAACACAACTTTCGATTACCGAAGGTAAGAGAAAGTTGTGTGCTGTGCGCCAGTCACACCAGATTTTTTTATAATTATTCTGTCTCTAAATATTATAATAATAAACTTTTTTAACAAAATGCTTTTATTTAAATTGAACTTAATTAGCGTGGGGCGCTCGTGGATAGCTTAAGGAATTGTCTATAGCAGTGGTTCCCAACCGGTGTGCCCCGGCACCAAGGGTGCCACGAGAATGCCTAAGGGGTGCCGCGAGATATTTAGATAAAAAAAAAATAAAATAAAGAGGCGAAAAAAATAAAGTTTTGCTAAAAAAAAGGTCAATTGATTAAAATGGAAGCGGCAACATTTTTCGTAGATCGGAAAAATTAAGCTTTGCAAAAAAAAAAGGTCAAATGATTTTCCAGAATCCAAGGGTGGAAAAATTTAGATTTGATAGGGAAAAAAAGGAAGGGTGCCGCTAGTGTGTAATATTATTCCCAACCCACCTTTGGGGTGCCGTGGACTTCAAAAGGTTGGGAAACGCTGGTCTATAGCCTCGGAATCACTTTGAAGCGCCCCACGCTTTTATTTCAAGTCATAAATAGAGCCCGAATTTTTATGCAGCAAAAACCGCTAAACAAAATAATACGGGGCCGCATAATCGTCTTAATTAAAAAAAGTTTTTCTTCAATATCTCCACAACCAAATAACCTAGCGCAATGATTGTGGGCGCAAACTTTAGAGGAAAAATCTGGGTTATATCCTGTCGCCGACGTTTCGAGCGCTAGTCGCACTCATCTTCAGGGCCTATAGTAACAAACTTTATTTAGTTAATTGATCATTTTACAAAATAGGTTAATATGAATAATATGTCACATGAAATTTCTTAATGAATATAATATAATAGAATATAATTGAAAATTAAATGGTCAAAAGAGACGATGGTCACGTCGCAAGACAAAACAGCTAACTAACTAATCATTCATAGAACTTGAGAAGATATGAATATAAATAAATTATAACTAACTAATATAATTTATTTATATTCATATCTTCTCAAGTTCTATGAATGATATATGATTGGATTATATAATTTATACATATTTAACACCCATTTGTTCTGAGGATGGTCCCGACCGGGACCGAAACGTCAACATAATGGGAATGAAAATAATGAAATATAACTAGCTGCGAATTTTCTTCTTTCTCACCTATCCTGATTGTACAGACATGTTTATGCAAGATATTACTATACCATACCACCTGTACTTATTTTTGACAATTCTGCTTGTAAGTAGTCATTAAGAAATTTCATGTGACATATTATTCATATTAACCTATTTTGTAAAATGATCAATTAACTAAATAAAGTTTGTTCCTATAGGCCCTGAAGATGAGTGCGACTAGCGCTCGAAACGTCGGCGACAGGATATAACGTTTTTTATTTTTACTTGGCTGCTGCGTCCCGGGAAGGCTCCCGTCCTCTCCGAATTAAAATTTTTTTTTAATATTTTCAAACTTTACAGGGTGTCAATGTAAAAGATGAACATTTCAACCTCAATTTGTCCCAGATTTCTTCTTTCAAGTATGCGCCCTGTCACTACAAAGATCATTTTCAAGAACGTGCTCTCAGATAAACGCATGTCCTTAAACGAACAAAATATAGAGAAATTGCTTCTTGTTCATTGTTATTAAAAATAAATAAATAAAAATCTCATATAAAACGCGACTCACTTTGTGTTAGAGCATATTTATTGTTTTTTCCCTTCATTGTGCATTAATGCATGCATATTTCAAGATTTGATTGTGCATGAACATCCGGGCTCTAGTGATGTGCTTAGTTACACCAAACTCATAAAAACAAATTGTTTCCAGCAGTTTATTTTCTCAAAAAGCTCAGCCAAACGAATCCGTTTACAAGAGTGCATTTCTAAAGAAGACAAAAAAAAAGAAAAAAATTCATTTTCTTAATACACCAACCAACGATCAGAGCCAGTTTTTTTTTTCTAATAGAGAATTCTCTCTTTTATTCGAATCTTTATTGTAATTACAAACAAAGTAAAAACTCCCTTCAATTTTTATGAATGAATTGGATTTATAATTGCTACTCTCTTTTTTTAATTTACAAAATCAAATGGTAATATCCATCCCTAACGTGGTTTTAATTAATATCGGAACTGTACCAAAAAAAAAAAAAAAAAACTTTTTCCACCTTATATTGTGAAAAACAATTTTAATTAAAAGAACGAACCCTACTCAAGTGATAATAATGAAATTAATTTTTTTTTTCTTGCCTTTCAATAAAAAAAAAAAGAGTTACACTTCATCAACAAATTAATAACAATTACTTAAAGCAGGCAGGGGTGCCAATCGTCGTCTCTGACAAACAAATATTGTCTCGAGTATACACTCGTTTTAATGCCTACGAAGATAAAAAAAACAATCTGGTGTGACTGGCACAGCACACAACTTTCTCTTACCTTCGATATTCGAAAGTTGTGTTCTGTGCTTGGCACACCAGATTTTTTTTGTGTCGACATATATTTAGTTTCTATTGATACGTATATAAGATGTAAAATTTATAAGCAGAGAAAAATATTTATATTTTGTTACCATGGAAACCATTTCTCTTTTTTATGAAAGACAAGAGTAAAGTGGTTATCAAACAATTTTGAGAGCAAAATGAGAATATACATTTTAAAGAACTTGATGAGCCGCAGTGGCACCGTCCCTACTGATGGTCGGTAGGTATTAATTGAATTGACGATTTTTTTTTCAATTTTTTATTAAAACTTGAGGCTGACTTTTTTTTCTTCAATTAATATCTACCGACCATCAGTAGAGACGGTGCCACTGCGGCTCATCAAGTTTTTAATTAATAAAAACCTCCGTCCCAGAATCTTCTAAATTTTAAAGAGCATCTAGAAACAGGGCCGGATCTATGGGAGGGGCAGTGGGGGCATGTGCCCCCCGGGCGGCAGATCTCAGGGGGGCGGCAATTAAAGCATTAGGAAAAAATGGATTTGATTTGAGTTTCGTGGGGAAAATTTACTAAAAAAAAAAACTGTAAAATGTATTTTGTATAGGAAATTTTAAAGGGCAAATTAAATATTTGCTTCCCCCCCCTAACAAATCACCCAGTTTCGGCCCTGTCTAAAAAATAATAAATGATTTTTGAATTTTAATCAAAATCGTTAGAGCTAATTTTGAGAATATCGAAAAAAACTTACAAAGAACTAGGGTCCGACCGAAACAAGATTTTCAACCGAAACCGAATATTCGGCCTCAACCTTAGTTTCGGCCGAAACCGAAACTTGTATTTCCTATAAAATTTTTTTTCATTTACCTTTTTTTTTTTTTTTTTTTTTGAAATTTTTTTTCCGTGAAAATCATTTTACCTTTTTTTTAGGGAGACTGAATTTTTTCTCCCTCAAGTGCAAATCATTTGACCTTTTTTTTGCATGCGAGTCTCATCCCATCTTTTCAGACTCAGGTTTCGGGAAAGGCTACTTTTTGGCCGAAACCGAATATTCGGTCGGTTCCTACAAAGAACATTAGTAAAGTACTAGTACTCTTTGGGCGATTTTGTTCAAAAGCTTCGTGTCATGCCAGTGGGGTGCCTAATTTAAATATAAAATTTCAACCTAATAGCTCTCGTAGAACGTCCCCCGGTAGCCATCGGTATTATAAATTTAATAATATGTAAAATTAAAACCCTAATTGCCTCTGCAGCCGAAAAAAAAACCTAATAGCTCTTTTCGTTCTTGAGATATTTCGTTCACAGACAGACAGACCATGTCGCGAAAACCACTTTTTCGGACTCAGGGGACCTCAAAACGTGAAGATCCATCAAAATCTCGACATCGAATCTTTGACATGAATCCAATACTTTCTCTCTCTATATATATTAACATATATAGAGGTAAGAGAAAGTAAAAAAATAATGTCAGTTGGTTGGACAATTTCATTACAGGGCTCACTAAAAGGTGAGATTTAAGTGGCCAGCTGTCTTCATATGCCGCAAAACAACATGCCATAAAAACCCACCCACGCCATCTGCGATGCTGTTGTTGTTGTTGTTGTTCGTCCCCTCAATTTATACTTCCTTCAGGATTATAAAAAGATAATCAATTTTGACCCAAGTGGTTTGAAGGAAAGAGAGAGAGATGGATGGTTTCCGATTCGCAGATTGGCCACTCATTAGGGGATAAAGAGTTGGTGTGAGTGGTTGGGGGAGGGGGGCTAAGATATAAAGCACTCACTCATTCACTCACTACCTGACCTGACCAGTTGCGTCCGACAAGGATTAATGACTCATTCACTTACCCTCTTTTGCTTGCTGTTTACCCTCTATATATATAAAAAACTCTTTTTAACAGCTTTCAGGTGTGCGTGTGTGTGTTGTGTTTGTGGCCACAAATGAAATATAGATAGATCTACAAGTGTTTACGAATTTCTCTCATGGGGAGAAAAAAAAAACTGGTTTCATGGAAGATAGGCAGCTCTATATATATATAGAAAGTATTGGATTCATGTCAAAAATTCGATGTCGAGATTTTGATGGATCTTCACGTTTTGAGGTCCCCTGAATCCAAAAAAGTAGTTTTCGCGACATGGTCTGTCTGTGAACAAAATATCTCAAGAACGGAAAGAGCTAGGAGGTTGAAATTTTATATTCAAGTTAGACACCCCCATGGGACGTGACACGACAACAAAATTAGCCAAAGAGTACTAGAACTTTACTGATGTATTTTTTCAGTTTTATTTGATTTTCTCAAAATTCGCGCTTTTTTTTAATTCAAAAATCAATTATTTTTTAGCTGCTCTTTAAAATGTATATTCTCATTTTGCTCTCAAAATTATTTGAAGCACACTTTTCTCTTGTACTTCATAGAAAAGATAGGAGAAATGGTTGCCATGGTAACAAAATATAAATATTTTCCCATACTTATAAATTTTTACATCTTGAATTTTAATATACGTTTCAACGGAAAGTAAATGGACCGTTTAATTTGAAAGTGGTGTAAGTTCATTTAAAAAAAAAAATGAGATTTCACATAATTTATGATTAAAATAATGTAAATTTTCTATGTATAACTAGAAAGTGGTAAATTTCTTAAAAAATTCCCATGTTTTATTCATTTGAAAATTGGTCGGTTCATAGATTTTTTAATAAACAAATATGTTAACCTTTCATTTTCTCGAAACAATAGAAAATGGACTTACACCACTTTCAAAATAAACGGTCCATATATATGTCGACAAAAAAATCTGGTGTGACAAGGACACATGAGTGTAACTAGAGAATTTGGCTGGGGCCATGGCAACAGCTATCCTCCGAAGGGTCCTGAAAAGCCCCATATTTTCTCAATTTTTCTTGGGGGGGGGGGGCACGAGCCTTCTGGGGGGGGGGGGCCCCGGCACCCTCCTCAGCCCATGCAAGCACAGAACACGACTTTCGATTACCGAAGGTAAGAGAAAGTTGTGTGCTGTGCGACCAGTCACACCATATTTTTTTTATCACTTTATCTAAATATGCAGATAAGTGAAATACACTGAAATTGTTTCAGCTCAATCGGAGGTGATTTAATGGTGCAAAAGATTAGAAAAATCGAATTTTTTTTTTAACTTTGGACCCCCTAATACAATTTTTCCATCCGAGAATGCAAATTACGATATTTTATGTTTGTTTAACTTTCCAATAATCATTCATTCGTGCAGATCTGTTAATTATTAACGAAATTATAAATTACAGAATAGTTATAAAAAAAAAACACTAACAAGGAGAGTGCATAGCCTTCTAAACACCAATTTGAACGAAAATTTTTTTATGTATAGTATTTAATGAAAAACAAATTCTGTTAAAGCGAGAGAACGCGATTCTCGACGGTTCGTCTAAAAAAAAATGTTAAAGATTTTGCCAGCATGTCTTAAGCCGTTGCTAACAATAACAAATCAAAAAGCCATTGTGGTCTAGATTAGTAGCGTTCACGTAAACAAGAAATCCCGAGTTCGAATCTCGCCCTATGCAACTATTTTTTTTTTTATGTAATTTATTTTTATTTTTTTTTTGCTTTCAGAATATTTTTTAATATTAATAAATAAATAAAAAGTTTTTTTTTTTGAATTATTGGCATTTAATTTTTAACATGTTGTTCCATATATTTAAAGAAAATTCGAATGCTTTCTGTCAAAAATATAATATAAGGAAATATTTAATTAATTGAACACATAAATAATTTTATAATATTATTTATGTTTTGAACAGTTGGGTCGTTCATTTTCCGGACTTTGAACATGTTATGACAATATTTCCAGCTTCATTTATTGCTATTAACTCTTCATCGGGGATTAATTTTTTCTGGGCAATCATTTGCAGAGTACTACACTACACTACAGATTCCTCTAATTAATATGTAAAAATAAATTACACAAAAATAAATAGTTGCACAGGACGAGATTCGAACTCGGGATTTCTTGTTTACAAAGAATGAACGCTACTGATCTAGCCACAATGGCTTTTTGATTTGTTATTGTTAGCAACGGCTTAAGACATGCTGGCAAAATCTTTAACATTTTTTTTTTAGACGAACCGTTGAGAAGCGCGTTCTCTCGCTTCAACAGAATTTGTTTTTCATTAAGTACTACACATAAAAAAATTTTCGTTCAAATCGGTGTTATGAAGGTTATGCACTCCCCTTGTGAGTATAACTTTTAAGAAAGTGATTTGAGTGATCTCACCTGATGTTCGTCCGGAGCGTAGCCATACATTGTAGGAGGAGGCGGCGGAGGTGGCGGAGGTGGAGGTTCATATCTATCATATGCCGTCGCTGTCCCAGGATCATACGGCCGCATTTCACTTGAATACGAGACAAGAGGCCGACCAATTGGTGATCCAGAGGCATTTAGACTATTATAAGCTCGGGCTGCTGCTGCTGCCGCTGCCGCCGCTGCAGCATGATCCCGATGATGATACAACTCATCGGACTGTTGTGCAAGCATTGATGCTGCCGCCGCGGCAGTCTCATATGGAATCCTTTGCCGAGGGTCATGTTCAACCATCGGCGGCATTGGACCATACGCATGATGCTGATGATGGGGTGTGAGATGATGCTGTGTCGGTGGTGGCATGGATCCGCCTCGAGATCCGAGAGTGTCCATACTACTCACTGATGAGGAATTACTATCCTGATTGAGATAACTCGATGGGTCGAAACTCGATTGTCTTAATGGCTGTGGCTGTTGCGGTGGCGGTGAACATTCTTTATTTCCCGGCTCACTTTTTGGTACAAGTAAACCAGATGATGTTTCATTTGGTCGTGGTGTTTGGCTACCATTACTACTTGAACTACTTGAACCTCCACTGCAACAACTTGTCGATACTGTTTCTGTTTTGGCCGTTTTTGTTCCAGGCTCATCTTTCGGTTTCATTTTATAATAAGGCGAGGATGGGAGAAATTCTGAACCGGGTGGCGATTTGACCATATTCTCTTTGGGCGGTTGTTGTGGGCCGTACGTTGACCAGGGTTTTGTCTCGTTTGTGCTTGTTGATAATGAACACGGACTGCCGAGTAATTTGGGCGCAAAACCGAACTCTGGTGAACAGCTCACTAGAGATAAAAACAAAAATCAAAAAAAAAAAAAAATCATAAATCAAGTGTTTCAATTTTCTTTTTTTTTTAAATAAAATGTGAATTCATGCAAAGAGAAATAAAAAGAGAGAAATTGGAATTTGGGAGTTGAGAGAGTTTTTTTTTCCCATAGAGGTAGGGAGTGTCGTCATCTTGGAAATAATAATAAAAAAAAAAATGAAATCCTCGAAAACTAAAAGACTCCAATGGCATAGTGCAGGGCATAGGCGTAGCCAGGAATTTTTGATGGAGGGGGGGGGGGGTGGTTTGAAGAAAAATTGGTTAATCTTTACAATCAAGTGGCAAGCTCGGGCGCTGGCTGACTAGTTCACTCTTTTGACATTAGCTCTACATTCATGATTCTTTCGTTTGACGCTATATGTTTTGTTACTAAAGCCGACAATTTCCTAGTTTTTTCAAATTTTTTTTAATCGAAGGAAACCGAACTGCGACCGAAGGACCGAAACAATTAGATGTTTTGTCACTATTGTCGGCTTCGGTTCGTCTTCGGTCAAAAACCATTCAGTTCGAAGCTATTAGGTAGCCCTTAAAATAAAAAATATTTGCGAGCCCTTCGGGCTACATACAATCTTGTTGCGACCTCTTTATAAGATAAAAATTCAGTCAACAACAAGTTTTGGACCAAGCTCATCTTGCTTTCAGAAAACCATGAGTCGAGACGCACAGATCTGACTGCCCGATGAGGTCGGTCCCCAGACTTATGACATTCCCCCCCTCCCATTTAATAATGTATTACATTTGGTTAATTTCATACATTCACCACATCGTGGACACTCACACTTGCTTGCAATCAAACCAAGATCCATACAAAATAGCAAAACTTGCAATTTTCCATCCATTGCTTTTGATACAACCCGACCAAAAAAATCAGATCTTTTCTATCACTCATTGTAAAACTTAGAGAAGAGATAATAAAAGCAAATGCCAGACAGAAAAGAGAACGCTGGAGAGCAAAAATGGCAACAAAAATAACGAATTGGCTAAAACACATCGTATGTCTTCACCTTGGAAGGCCCGGAGATTCACAGGAAAAATGGCGACTTAAAAATTAAATAGTGAGAACGAATCCCAAAATGGAGAACGAATGAATCACGCCAGCGCCCTCTGGGTGGCTTGCCACTTGATTGTAAAGTTTAGCCAATTTTTTCAAACATTTGAAAAATTCAAGATTATTTTAGGGTATTTATAAATCATTTTAGTTTTTTTTTTTTTTTTTCTAGCTAGAATAAATTATTGTATTTTACTTTCTCTTACCCTATATGAAATATAATTTGTATTATAGAGCTTAAATATCTAGTCATTTTCTGAAACTTGGCACTTATTCATTTGATGAGCATTCGATTCATAACAAATAACAATCTTTGTTCCGCATATTTTGGCTTTTTTATTTGTCATGCATATTTTAACATTTTTTTTTTTTTTTTTTAAAGAAAAAAAGCATGTTTTGAATATTTTTGTGTAGTTACTTTTAAAGTCTAATTTATGTGACAAAAATTAAAAATTATTTGTAAATTTTAGCCGTCTAATAAAGTGAATAAAAAAGATCTTTATCATCTACAGCTTCGTAACAATCAAAATTTATTTCGTATATTAAAGCACTTCAAACCAACGTTTCGATCAGATATACCATCATTCACAGAGCTACAATATATAACAAAAAGGAACGAATGAGTATACCTATAGTCAGAAATAATTTTTTTTTACATCTTATATGTAACTTAACTTATGTTTTTGTTTTTATTATAATTTTCTCGATGTTTTGTATTCAGTGGCTATATACTCACTCGTTCGTTCTGTAATATATTATAGCCCTGTGAATGTTCATATATCTGATCGAAACGTCAGCTTGAAGTGCCTTAATAAACAAAATAAATCTAGCTGCAATTGCTCTTTTGCTTCATTCCTTACTACCAAATTTAATGTTATTCAATATCTTTGTTCTTTAATATTTTTTTCTAACTAAATTTTAACTGGTAACCGTTGGCTCTAGATGAAACATTATATGTTATATAAATACATATATGTGACCGTCCACATGAAAAGGTACGAAATCTTCATCTGGGTCAAAAGAACACATCCTGTATTTTTAAAATTTTAGTGATGAAAAACAGTTTTGTTTGGTCCCTTTTCTCTTATCTCACCTTTGTCTTGTTTTTTCAATTCTTTGATATAAAATTCATCGATTCTGATGAATCGAATATTCCATCATATAAGATGAAGAACTCGAGAATCGGAATCAATAATAAAAAAAAAATCGATTGTTTTGAACTTTTTTAGTAAATCGGCTCTCCTGAAAAATTAGCCCAGCGAAGATTTGGCACCTTTTCATGTGGACGGTCACATATGGGCCTAATCTAAATCTAAATAGTTTTAGTACCGAAACTCCTCAACCACGCTGATTAAGCTTCAACTAAATAGTTCTATTCAAGAAATCGCTCAAGCAGAATTCCTTCAATTCTCGAAGGTTTACTTTGAAGTTTGCAAGGTGGACGTGCAGATTTTTAAATAATTTTAAACAATTATTTTTCAGAAATTTAAAAGAATGTTTAAAATTATTTAAAAATCCACCTTGCAAACTTCAAAGTAAACCTTCGAGAATTGATAAATAGTTTTTGTTTGTTTTTCTTTATTTCTATTTTTATTTTTGCAAAGATGACGTTTCGGTTCCATGTTTGAATTCTTATCATACATACAGGTGCTATTTAACAAATAAACTAACAATTGTAAGTATTAGTACAAATAAAAATTTCTAAAAATATAATTTACCTGGCAAAAGGTCTTGAGTGTGTCATAGTGGATTTATCCTTATCATTTTTGCCAGGTAAATTATATTTTTAAACATTTTCTAATATTTGGCTTATTTGTTAAATACCACCTGTATGTATGATGTATAGGAGATGGTTCAAACATGGAACTGAAAAGTCAGCTGTTCAAATAAAATAAATAAATAAAGAAAAAAAAAGCAATTTCTCATTTAGTTCTACCCTCTATTTTCATTTTATTATTATTATTATTTGAAATTCCTATCGGGAACCCCGTTTATTTGTCCGAGGTGCTTTCGTGCTCGAAGACACACACCTCAAACCCAACCGGCCTCTGGCTGTAGCCATCTATCGGCACCCCGTGAAGTTAATCTCTAACTCCTCCTCCTGCTTTCGTTTCTAGCTAATGAACTAATCCTTATTTCTGGTTCCACCCGGCTCCTTTTTTATCCAACCTCTTCTATGCTATGGAGGATGACCTGATTTGAGGAGGGACTCCCTCGGCACCGACTCCTTTCGAAGAATGCATCACTGAGAGGGAACCTTCTTTACGTCCCTTCCACAGGACGGGATGTCACAGCAACTCTCTCTCCTCGTAGTTAGTTGCCTGGGGGCTATTGTGGTGAGATCAAATATTCCAATCCAGTGCCTGCTTGAGGATTTGTATACATTTTTATTTTTAATGAAAAATCCCGCACTCCCAGGATTTGAACAGGGATCTTCTTTGTAGAAGCCGACACCCTAGCCCACTACACCAGTGAGCCCCCTCTACCCTCTATTAATTTAATATTGTGTTCTGAGAATTCCTACCGGGATCGAAACGTCAGAGTGGGGCTGGAAATAAATCAAGAAGTAGATAAACTTTAAAAAAAAATAATCAGAAATGTAGAATCTATTCTGCACTATGCCTGAAACGCAACGAGTTAATCGTATCCCTTTGTTTAGTCTCGTTTGTTGTTTGTCCCAGAGGGCGGTGACACTCCCTACCCCTACCCCTTTGGTTGTTCACTGACCCACTGACCTTGTGATGACTGTGATGGTGGTGGTGGGCCCGAGGACAATGCACCGCCATGCCGTCGGTGTTGTTTGTTAGCAGCAGCAATCGGACACCCAGATAAACTTCGATGCGTGTTCCTATTGGAGCTAACGTGACCGCGGCCATTGCAACCGGGGGTGGGGCATTTCAGGATGGTCTCATGCAACGCCAGGACTGGTGATGGTGGTGTTTGTTGGCCGCCGGAACATAAGACAAGACAACCCACAGTTGAGTATATTAACCACACACCTTTTTTTTTTTCTTTTTAAATTTTTTTTTTTATTTTTTTAACGAATTATTTCATTCCAGTCGGTAGCAGTTTGCAAACTACTTCAAGCTTAAATAAAAAAAAATACTTACAAATAAGAAGAGAGGATAACTAAAATTTAAATTACTCATATGCGCCACAAAACATGCCAAAAAAACGTAACACTTTGTTTCTTCTTAAAAGTCATGTTCTAATCTACCTTAATGATACTCTAATTTAAGAAACATTTGATAATATGAAATATTTTATACATTTCTAAGTAAATTTAACACAAATCCATTTCATTTTAATAAATAATTACAATTTAAATAAAACAAAGACAAATATGTCGATTTTCAATTTGAGGGACAAATCAACATAATCTCGATAACTTATGTTTTGTTGGATATTAATTCAAAATTTTGTTTTTATAAGAATTTCCAATAAAATAGACAGAGAAAAACTGAAATGGAAAAATTATTTTAAAATTTTTGACTGTGTCAGTGTGAGTGTGAATGAGATAAAAGTGTGTGTTTAAAAAAAAGACCATTTTTCCAAATGATTGCTAAGAATAAATAAAAAAATATTTTTAAATAAATTTTCATTTTTTGGCATAAAATTTTTGTTTTTGTATTATTTTATAAAATAGGGGGGGGGGGTGACGTCATACGATTAAATATTTTTAAGGGAGGCTTTGTAACATAAACAGGATCAAATTATACATATGTGGAGCGTGTTACAAATGGTAAAAATTTGCTATGAGAAGCCATTCTGTAAATTAGAGAGGACGTTTTTATCGTGCAAGCCACTGGGGGAAAAATTACATCTGTAAATATATGATATATTAGGTTACAATGCCTTTTGCAAAAAATAATTTTTCACAGTGACCCGCTTGGCGAGCGTAAGTTCTATTACTGTAATAGGACTTGCATTTGTAACACGCTCCACATATGTATAAGTTGATGCACTGAGGATGGATTGCGTAGGCAATCCGAAATATTTGCCAAAATTATTTTAATGTGGAAAGCAACCGCTGGTGTATTTTCTCCATAACCTTTACGATTTGTCCCAGCATACTTCTATTTTATTCTCTTTGTTTTATTTAAATATTAATTATTTATTAAAATGATATGCAATTGAGTTAAATTTACTTACAATTAGAAATGTAAAATATATTTCATATTAAATGTTTAATAAATTATTAGAACGGTTCTTTTTAAGAAAAAACAAAGTATTACGTTTTCTTTGAAGCGCAGTGCATCTTGTAAAAATATCAACGACGTTTCGGTTTCACTATTCATAAATGTCTTGTTCTTTTTTTCAACTATGTTATAATTTGGCATCAATTTAGATTTGAAAATTGAAAAATTGTAAATACACAATTAATGATAATAAAGAGGATGCTATGATGCAGCCAATAATAATAAAAAGCATCTCTTTTTATTCTGGAACGTTTTGGCTATGATCTACAGCTAGAAATATATACATAGATTCATTATAAAAACTCATAAAGGTCCAATTAAATACTTACAGGATATTTCTATTATTAGCATAAAAAATAGATTTTGTCTTTGAAATTTTAATACAGTGCATGTGTAATTAGTCGAATGTATATTCATTATCCACAAGAAAGTATAAGAGAGGAAGGCCTTGAATGTGACAATTTTTATAAGTATTTAATTGTACCTTTACGATTATTTATTAATAAAAATTTTTTTATAGTGAATGTTCTAGCTTGAAGCTCTGATCATGGTTGTAGATCATAGCCGAAACGTTCCAGAATAAAGAGAGATAACAAAATAGATGATTTTTATTATCCGCTTTATAGCATTAATCTAATTATAACACTGTTTCATTTCAAGGATTAACATTTTTAACACTAAATACCCATTTCGATACTCATTTAGAAGTGTTTTATATTCGGATAGTGTTTAATGTTAAAAATGTTAAAATCTTTGAATTTTAGATACTGATACAACTAGAGCCTACAGTTACTAATTTTATTTAGTTTTTTTTTTTTCCAAATTTGGCACAATTGATTGAATTTTTTTTATTAATTCGAATTTAATTAAATCCCTTTTGTTTTTGTCTTATTTCGCATTTATAGATTTTAGAGTACTTAATGTTTCAAAATTGAATTATAAATTAATTTAGCCCAAATATTAAAATTAGAGCCATAAAATTTTATGAACGCCCCCCCCTCCCCCCCCCTTTCCCTTCGCTCTCTTTTATAGGGTGTATAATTAAATTTAATTGAAAAACAATTGAATTGCAATAATGTCCATGTTTTCATTTTAGTCCACTTATTATTAGTGAAAAGTGTAATTTAATGTGAATATTGAATTTGAAACTAGAAGAAAGAGAAGATTGAAATATAAAGGAACCTAAATGACTAAATTATTATTTTTTTCGATTAATTGTTTGTGTTTAGCTCTGATGTAATATTAATCAGTGGCGTATATAGAAATTTTTTCGGGGGGGGGGGGGGCCCGAACTGAAAATTTTTCTGCGGAAAATTTTTTTTTAAGAAACTAAATTTTTTTTCACACGAAATTTTTTGCAGAACATTTTTTTCCTTTGCGGAACCAAAGTTTTCCATCCTGCGGAAAAATTTGTTGCGCTGATATCTGTATATCTCTATATATGTATATGTGTTTGGAAAAGGGGGGCCCGGCCCCCCGCCCCCCCCTTATATACGCCCCTGATATTAATAGGAGGATAGCATCAAATGAGAAAATGAAGCTATAGTTTTTTCTTTATTTATTTATTCAATTTGCACAGCTTACGTTTCGATTCCTTGTTTGAGCCATCTTTAGAGCTGGCAAAGGGTATTTATGAATGTGTCATGGTGGATTTTATACATTTACTGAACCAGTGTGTCAATAGTATTTTTTATGAAATATGTCCTAAAAAAATTTATATTTAATGTTACTTGCACAATTGACAAAAAAAAAAAATATATAGGCTAATCCAATGAAAAAACAAAGAACTTTAATGTTAATTTTCTCAAAACTCGGTAGGTGGCGCTTGACACACTAATGCGTAACAGGGTCCATATAATAAATAGTTCGGGGATGACCGAGCTGGAGCTCGGGAATTGGAAAAAAATTAAAAAATCATTATACCTCCGTAAAGTACTAGTACTCGAAGTAGCCCAAAGACAAAGCTTAGCATAATTTCACATTGTTACTTAAAATTTGAAATAAATCAAACTGAATTTTTAAGAAAATTAGAAATACTAAAAAAATACATCAGTAAAGTACTAGTACGCCTGATTTCCCAAACACGAGATTTATCGTAATTTGTTTTCTATACCAAAAATAATAATTATTTAAAATTTGAAAGAAATCATCAAAGAAAATTTCGAGAAAAGTGGAAAAAAAACTAGTAAGAAAGTACTAGTATTCGAGGTTTCCAAAGACGAGTCCTAGTGTAATTTCTTTTATTTACGGGAAATAGTACATTTTTAAAACGTGAACCAAAGGAAATATTGAGAAAATTGAAAAAATCTATAAAAGCTATATCAGTTAATTGATGTTTTATGGCTGTGAAGATTTACTCACAACTGCAGTGACTTTGCAGCAGGAGATTAAATAAAAAAATCTTTTATTTATTTTATTCGCCGACGTCGTCGCCAATCACGACCTTCGTTTGACAATATTTGCCCTGATGAAGGTCGTGATTGGAGACCGAAACGTCGACGAATAAAAATTAAATAAAAGATTTTTATTTAATCTCCTGGCTGCAAAGTCACTGCTAATTCCTGAGTATATCAGTTAAGTACTAGTACTTGAGGTTTCCCAAAGATCAATCGTACTTTGTTTTGTATAACCTCAAATAGGAAATATTTAAAATTTGAAAGAAATCGTTAAAGGAATTAAGAGAAAAGTGAAAAAAACTAAAAAAAAATTACAAAAGTAAAGTACTAGTAGTGCTCAAGGGTTCCCAAAGAAGTGGCCTTGCTTAATTTGTTTTTTACCAAATAAAATAGACAGAGAAAAACTGAAAGATTATTTTAAAATTTTAGAAATTTGGAGTTAATAAAAAAAATTTCGACATTTTTGTCTAAATTTTATTTAAATTGTAATTATTTATTAAAATGATATGGATTTGTGTTAAATATACTTAGAAATGTATAAGATATTTCATATCAAATGTTTAATAAATTACAGTATCTTTAAGATAGATTAGAACAGGTCTTTTTAAGAAGAAACAAAGTGTTTCACTATTTTTGACGCACACTGTAGATAAAAATATATATAAATTAAAAAAAAAAATTGTATTTTTTCTCTTTCAAACCATTGTTTCGATCGCATAATTTTACCGCCAATATTCTTTATTTGGAATTATTATAGACACCTTTTATAAATCAGTCACCAATGCTATTTCATCGCTGAGTACAGTCAATTCAAATATAATAAATTAAAAAAAAAAAAAATTTAAACTCTGATTAGTAAGATTAGAGTGCATTTAGTAGATCAAAAAAAAAAAATTAAAAAGTTCCCAAAAAAATTTATAGAAAATTAATTTGAAATTCATGACTATAAATTATCTACTCGCGATCAAGATCGAAACGTCGTTTTAATTTATCTTGTTTATTAAAAAAAAAAAAAATTCTACTACCAACTGGAATATGATTATTATTATTATTGATTGTTATTAAAATAATATTATTATTATAATTATTAAAAAAATATATAATAATGAAATCCACTTCACGCAAAAGACAAAAATAAAAATACTGTACCAAAGGAGCGGGTAGAGAGAGAGAAAGAGAGAGAGAGAGATAAACCAAACAAGTGTGTGGCCTAAATGTAGAGTTATAAAAAAAAAAAAAAAAAAGAGATGAAGACAAGGAGAAATGGGAAATGAAATTAAATAAATAAGAGGAGATTGAATTTGTTTTTTTGGGGCAAGGTCAAGGTGTTGATGACGTTGCTAAGGTGTTGTTGTATACTCAACCCTGAGTTTTAATCATGCAACATGCAATTTTTTTTTTTTAGAATAAAATATTGACAATAAGGGAATATATAGGAGACGGCGGCAGCCAATTTTTTTTTTTTATCAAATTAGAAAAAAACTACATTTAATAATATAAAAAAAAAAAATATATATAAAGAGAGCGCTCTCTACCCCGCAAAATAAATAAATGCCAAAAAACAGACAAAAAGAAGGAAAATTAATAAAAATTCAAGCACCTAGATAGATAGAGAGAGAAAGGGAATAGCAAAAGAAGAATTTAAAAATAATTTGGGCTTTTTTTTTGTTTAAATTTTGTTTTGTTTTTGTGTACTCACTTTCTGGCGTTACTTTGTCCTTGCGTGGGCACCCTGATAAACTGAAACAAAAAAACAAATCGGTTTAGAATTGAATAAATTAAAAGAAAAAATCTTGTTAAATTTAACCGTAGGCTCTTGTTGAAACATTTGAATTGAAATATGTTAGTAGACTATTAATTAACTAAAGTAATTTACTCGGAATTTTGAATAAACCTATTGGGAATCGAATGTGGGAAGTTGTGAGGCGGTCTGCCCCCCCCCCCAGAAAAATTGAGAAAATATGGGGCTTCCAGGCCCACCGGAGGATAGCTGGTCCCATGCCCCCTCCCACCAGCCAAATTCTCTAGTTACGCCCATGGTGGTATTCAAACAATTTTGAAAGCAAAATGAGAACAGCATCAAAAAAATAATTGATTTTTGAATTTTAAGAGAAAGTAAAAATTAATATGTCAAAATAAATTTGGAAAATCGATTTTTAATCATTTTTCAGAACGTTTTGAGACTAAAATTTCATTGTTTTTGCTTGAATATTTTATATACTAAGTTATTCAATCAATATTAAGGCCTAAATGTGTTTATTTAATTAAAAAACAATAAATTAGAAAATGAAAGAGGCAGTTAAAATTTGA